>CM021100.1:581448713-581660918 GCA_007115665.2 Sequoiadendron giganteum | reverse complement strand
AATATAATACAAATAAATACATTAATTACATCAATTAAATCAGTGTTAGGACTCTAAGGTTGAGACACCTTAATCTCAACACCCTCCCACTTTTTGAAGACCTGCCAAGAGTCATATGGAATCATCTTCTTAGGGCCCCAAGGCCCATGGAATCGAAACACCATCTGAACTTCTTCATGCTCACTGGTTTTTTCAGTGCATCTGCAACATTTACCAAAGTGAAAACCTTCTCTAAGTTCAACTTTCCATCCTCTACCATATCATGAACAAAATGATACTATACATCGATGTGCTTTGTTTTGGCATCAAAGGTAGGATTCTTTGCTAAGCAAATCACACTTTGACTGTCGCAACAAATAGTAATCTATCCTACATCTAAACCAATATCAGAACACAATATCTTAAGCCAAATGGCTTCCTTACAAGCATGATTATCTACCATATACTCTTCCTTTGTCATGGACAATGCGACTATAGCCTATCACTTACTCATCCAATTGATAGCACTACCAAACATCATAAACACATAATCACTGGTGGATCTTCTACTATCAATATCACTTACCCAATCTGAATCCATATATCCTCAAATGCTCATAGAATGATAAGGTCTAGTAGGATAACCATGAAAACACAAGGCATACTCAGAAGTGCCCCTTAGATATATAAACACTCTCTTAATCACATCTCAATGCACCCATCTAGGATTAGCTATAAACTAGCTAAGGACTCCCACTACTTGGGCAATATTTGGTCTCATACACACCATCACATACATCAAACTACCAACTACACTTGCATATGGTACTCTAGTCATGTCCTCCATCTTAGTAGGATATTTTGGACAATCATTCACAAAAAACTTCATCCCTTGCATCACAGGAACAACTAACTCTTTGCAATCTACCATGTTGAATCTCTCCAACATAGAGTTCACATACTTTCTCTGTCTTAACCAAATATTTTTGTTAGCTTTGTCTCTCATGATTTCCATTGCCAAAATGTACCTAGTTGCACCTAGGTCTTTCATCTCAAACTGTGCTAACAACTGAAACATCAAATCTGAAATCATACTTTTACCATTCCCAATAAACAACATATCATCTATGTATAGAACAATAATGAGAATGTGACCATTATCAGTTTTAAAGTACACACAATGGTCAGATTTAGACCTCTGAAATCCCAATGACAACACATAGGTATTAAAAATATGATACCACATTCTAGGAGATTGTTTCAAACTAACTGTTTCAAACCATAAAGAGACTTCTTTAGTTTGCAAACCAAATTTAATTTACCTTTCTCAATGAAATGCGTTGGCTATGAGATGTAAATATCTTCCTCCAAATCACCATGAAGGAACCTTGTCTTCACATCCATCTATTCTACTTCTAAGTCACGTGTTGTTGCAAGTGACAAAAGAAGCCGGATAAATGTCATCTTTGTTATAGGAGAGAATATATCTCCATAATCAATTCCCTCCACCTTGGAAAACCCCTTAGTGACCAACCGTGCCTTATACTTCTCAACACTGCCATCAGGACCATACTTTTTCTTAAAAACCCATTTACACCCAAGAGGTTTATGTATAGTAGGAAAAGGTACCAGATCCCAAGTCTTATTTTTCTTTAAAGAATTTATTTCCTCATCCATGGATTGCATCTAGGAATTTGAATCATTCATACCCATAGCCTCTCTAATAGTCCTAGGATCATTAGTATTAGTAATCAAGGCAAATATGCAACTGGAATCCAATAATAAATAGTCAAACCTTTCAGTTGTCACCTAACTCAAGTAGACCTCCTCAAAGGTTGAGGTTGAGGTTCTCCTTCTTCTTCAGAACTACTTGAGCTCTCCTCATCATCGAGTCCAATAGGAGTACTTGGTTCTTCTTTCTTTAGAGTAGGTGGAATCTGAACCACCTCCTTCTTTTGTTTCTCCTCTTTCTCTTGTTGTAACTCAACAGAGGAAGGTTTCATCTCTCTCAAGATCACACTTCTGCTATAGAGAACCTTCTGAGCTTCTGGATCCCAGATCTTGTACCCTTTCACACCAACACCATAGCCAATAAAGATACACTTAATATCCTTGTTCTCCAACTTAGACCTTTTCTCAATTAGAGCATGAGCATAAGCTTCACAACCAAATACTTTGAGATGTCTCATTGAAGGTTTTTTACCAGACCACACCTCCACAGGTGTCTTACCAACAAGTGATAATGCAGGAGATCTATTGATCAAATAACATGCAGTGGCTACTACTTCAGCCCAAAAAATTTGTTCAAGTCTAGCACCACTTAACATACTTCTAGCCCTCTCCATCAACGTTATGTTCATCCTCTCTACAACTCCATTTTATTGTGGAGTGTAGGGATTTGTCTTATGTCTCTCAATCTCGTGCTCTTTACAGAACTTATTAAATTCTATGGAACAAAACTCACCACCATTATCAATCCTCAAACACTTATTCTTTCTGCTAGTTTGATTTTCTACCAAGGCTTTAAACTCCTTAAACCGACTAAAGACTTCAGCTTTACTTCTAAGGAAATAAACAAATGTCCTACTGTAATAATCTTTGAAAGAAACAAAATATATAGATTTTTATAATGAAGGTACATTTACAGGACCAAAAACATCTGAATGTACATAGTTCAAAACCCTAGAAGACTCATGAGAACTAGAGTAGAAAGAAACATGGTGTTGTTTTCCATATACACAATGTTCACAAAAGTCAAACTCGAGATTACAATCATCAAGGCCTTCAACAAGGCTCTTTTTTTTTAGGGTTCTAAGACCCTTCTCACCAATGTGACCAATATGTTGGTACCATAACATTGTCTTCTCTACAAGAAGCTTCATTTCTATGGAATGAGCACCCTTAAATACCCAAAATGCATGACCATCGGATGTAGCTGCAACATGCTTCTTTTCTGCACAATCTAATGGTGAGGATGAAGAATTCAAAGGTCTCTTCTTTGGTAAATCAAAATAAATATTACATTGTACAATGCATGGATCAAGATGAAATAGAGTTTCAATATGAACTCCCTTAGCCAACACCATAGCTCCTCTTGTCATCTTGCATCCTCCACTACAGAAAAAAACTTACACTCCCAAATCATTCACTTTACTTATAAAAAGTGGGTTTTGTGTCAAACCTGAGATATGTAAGACACCATCAATCCCCTTTACTCTTCCATCAAAAAATCTGATTTTGACTCTTCCATGACCAACAACATTTAGATGAGAATCATCACCCAAGTACACCTCTTTTCTATTGTACTCCTCATAATTTGAGAACCAATCTCTATGAGAAGTCATGTGAAAGGATGCACCTGAATCTATCAACCACACATCATCAAATGTATGGACTGCATGGGCTACAATAAATGCTTATCCATCATCTTGGGATGATTTCTCAAATTCAGAATCAGAGAAAGACTTGTTTTTCTTCTTCTCCTCCTTGCAATATTTCTGAATGTGGCCAGTTTCACCATAATTCTAACATTTTTCCTTGGACTTCTTACCAGGAGATTTTGATCTCCCCAAAGACTTTAACTTAGATTTCTTGTCTTTCTTTTTTCTTCTCTCTTTTGGTCTACCAAGGACTACAAGGGCCTCCTTAGCCATATCAGAAGACTTCATTTGCATCTCCTCAGATAGTAATAAGGAAACAACCTCATCGATCTTGAAGGTGGAAGTAGTGCTTCCAATATCCACTACTAGGTGATCCCAAGAGTCTGATAATGAACACAAAAGGACCATGCAATGATCTTGTTCATCTATTTTGTCTCCAACGAAACCTAGTTGTGCAACCAACATGTTAAATGCATTTAGATGATCTGCAATGGACCCTCCATCTTCTATTTTTATAGAATACATTTTCTTTCTTAGGAAAAGCTTTTTTACCAAGGATTTATCTTGACAGACATCACCAAACTTCTTCCATGGAGAAGCAGAAGTTTTCTCTTCATGGACATTCAGGAGGATAGAATTAGCCAAATAGAGTCTAATAAGACCCTTGGCTTTCCTATCCATGAGATCTCAATCTTCTTGTTTCATGCCTAAAGGTTTGGCTCCAAAACATTTAAGCCATAAGTCTTAGTCTACTAACATGTCTTCCATTTTGAGCTTCCACAACTCAAAATTACCACCGTTAAATTTTTCCATCTCAATACTCCTAGATGTGCCTAACATCTCTTTCCTGCAACAAGGTAACAAAACACGTACTTCTATAAAACTCCCACTAAAACAAATATTAGCTCAAAAAACCCTTCTAACCCAACAAAGGAACAAAGGCTGGCCAGGCTCTGATACCAACTAAAAGAAAGTCGGGTAAGCAGAAAAAAAATTCTACAATAAAATAATCAGGAGAGAGTTACAAAATAAATATTTTTAACACCTTTAATAGTTAAAACTAGAGAAGCACATAGAGAATAATGGAAATAGAATAGTAACAATGCATAAAAATAGTGACACCAAATATACCCTGGGGAAAACCCTTTCTGGTTAAAACCCCACCCTCCAAAAGTAGAGTACTTTTCTATTATATCAAATAAGAGTTACAACATATCACCAAGTACAATGCTTCTTCAACAATTACTTCAACACAAACACCTATTCTGGAGTAATATTGGCAACACTTTGTTACTTGAAAACAAACTATGCATTCTACAACTCAAGGCACTCAATAAATAGTGTTACAAGCTCCAAGAAGCATCTAGAAGATGAGGGGCATAAAAAATGACATGGCACAATTTCCAATGCCTTAGACATGAATTTAGACACATGTGACATATTCCCTTACACCCCTGACAAGTTTCAAACATGCAAATATTCCTCTTCCAAGCTTGGGCACCCAAAACATGCTAAAAATAGCTTATGACAGATGCCTTACACATCTTACAGCTGTCATAGAATTTATCATAGGTGACAACACTTACAATTGTAAGAGAATTTGTCATAACTAGCTAAAAATAGTTGATTCTCTTACATCCTATCATAACCCAACTTGGGTGCCAACTTTCACCCATGCATTCAAAGATGCCTTATGACGTGTCATAGAATCTATCATATGTCATAGATTCCAAAGTGGGATGCATATGTCCACTTGGGATGATGATGTTTCATTCAATCACCTCCAACAAGGATGCCACCCAATCAGTGGGTCCCAATTAATGACATGACACCATAGGAAATTAAATAACATAAATAAACACATTAATTACATCAATTAAATCAATTTTATGACTCTAAGGTTGAGACACCTTAATCCCAACACTTTTCTTTGCCCTTAAGTTTGCAATTCATGTACCATGACCATGTCTTTTTGGAAGGATTTTCATCCATGATAAACTACACCCATATCAAATAACAAAGCTTACCTAGATTTATTGAATCCTTCCTTTAAACTATTGACTATGCATGCCTTTGATACCATTTTTACACTTAACATTTGCTTGATGATCCATCATCTTTCTTATAGGATAGTCATCTTCTCACATAACCCTGCCTAACCATGAACCATAACCTAAGAACTATCCCACTCTTTAATCTTTTTAAATAGACCTCATGATCTATATGGTTGAGTTATCTTGGTGATGATATCCCTTCATGATCTGCCTTGGTATGATGCCTCTTTGTTTGTTTCTCTCTTTAAACCTGGAGTCATTGATGAAAACTTTGAAACTCTTATGTTTGTGCTATTTTTTGTTTTTATTATACCCTCATAGGACTACCTTATTGTTAATGGAGATCACTCTTTTGCACTCACCCAACCATCTATCCCCCATGCTTCATGGTCATCTTTTTATAAGCAATGTTCTTTAATGATTGATGGCTTTTGGCTTGGTCTTCACTATCCTTTCATGGTATTTTGACCTGTAGGTTGCCTTTATCTACCCTAGATGAGCTACATAAAATCAATATGCTATTTTTGGGCTCAACCCTTGAGGGAGCCACATTTTTTCTCCACACACAACCAAATTTGAGCAAAGTTTTTTTTCAATCCTATGATTTGTAAACAGCTAAGAGCATAGGCTAGGATTTTAATGCATTTGTTTGACTTCCCTATTATTTTATTTCTTGTTTTCAACGTTCTTTGCTTTTTTTCATGAAACTAAACAAAGTATTCATAACAAAATACTATGTATACATTAAAAAGTGTTGAATAAGAGTTAAAAAGTTAGAAATAAAATATTTATTGAGTGCAACTATCAATATGAGCCCCAAATATTTGAGTTTACATGGTTGGGCATGATTGAAGAGCTCATATCCAACTACAACCTCTTGTTTTTTGCTCCTCATGGCGAGATCAAATAAAACCCCTTCAAAATATTCATGCATCCCTCTTGAAACTCCTTGTCTTCAGCACTAAATGGAACCCTAGCCTCTTACATGAATCTTTTATCCTTTTCTCCATTTCCAATGCCCAAACAAGAGTTTTAAATTTTTCTTTTTCACACAAATTATATGAAATCTAGCTTTGGTAGGAAAATTTAATGGTTTTTGCTTTTCTTTTTTGATTTTTTGGCATGAGTAAACCTCCCTTTTCTTTTGGTATGGGAAATTTTTGATTTTTTGAGGAATAATATATTACACAAAACCTATAACAAGACCTTTTAAATAAATAACACATCAATACTCCTTCATTGAAAGACCTAGGACCCAAAATTTTATTAAAATAAAAAATAATAATGCCAAGTTCTAAGTTCTATTTATATAAAAAATGGACTACATTCTTGGTGACCTCAAGGGTGTTTTTCCTTCTAAAATGAATTAGATCAATAGCCTTGTATATTCATTGGGCAATAGAGTCATTTAGGCTTGGAAAGTAACTCAAAAAAATCATAAAACAGCTGAAAGATATATAGACCAATAACAAACTAAGACCAGGCAACCTAAAACAAGAGCCAAACCATCCTCTAAAAG
Organism: Sequoiadendron giganteum; assembly: GCA_007115665.2. NCBI lineage: Eukaryota > Viridiplantae > Streptophyta > Pinopsida > Cupressales > Cupressaceae > Sequoiadendron > Sequoiadendron giganteum. The sequence goes on along the minus strand of CM021100.1, from coordinate 581,653,986 downwards.
GACAAAACCAATTGTGCATCAACACTTATTGGAAAAAAAAAAAGACTGAAAAGTCCTCTAATAGGACAACAAATTATGCATCAACACTTATACAAAAGAAAGATGCAAAGAAAAGAATCAAAGAAAAAAGTGCAACAACACTTTCTTGACTCACAAACCTATCCTAATATGATACAATTATAGATCAATACCTCAATAGCAATGCTTGAGATGAATCCCATTAATTGGGGTTGGTAGATCTTCTCCATCAAGTTGGACAACTAAAAAATAATTGTGCATCTTGCAACTTGTGATCAAGAAAGGACCACTCTACATGGCATCAAATTTAGTGTGCTTTCCAAGCCTACTTTCAACTCATCCCATTTAAGGACCAAATCTCCTTAATTGAAAACTATTGGAGCTGATTTTTTGTCAAAAGTCTTCTTCATTTGTGCTTGATGAAACTCCAAATTATGTATTGCTTTCTTTATTTTTTCTTCTAGCTCAATAAGCTCAGTAATTCTTACTTACATTGGCTCTTCTTCCATCAATTCTAGCTCCTTCATTAGGCTAAGTATTGGTAATTTAACTAAAATAGGCATCCTTGCTTCTTTTCCATACACAAGTACATAAGGTGAATTACCCATAGACCTTTTTAGAGTGATCCTATCAACCCATAAGTCTGATTTTAATATGGTATGCCAAGCTCTTAGATTGTCTTCTACTATTCTTTTGATGATCCTAATCAGATTCTTATTTGTAGACTTAGCTTGACCATTACCCTATGGGTAATAGTTGGATGAAGCACTAATTTTTTTAATTTTTAATAGCCCAATCAATGATTTTTATGCTAACAAAAGATAATGCATTATCTGAAATAATGGATTCAGGAGTACCAAACCTTGCAACCAAATCTTCATGAAATTTTAGGACCAAGTTTTTGTTTGCCTCTTTCAATGCTACTCCTTATGTCCATTTGGTAAAGTAATCTATTGTTGTTAGTATCCATTTACATCTTGAAGTAGATGGTGACTTTATAAGCCCAATAAAGTCAAGACCCCATTTCATGAAGGATTGTTCTACCTAAATTGGATGAAATGGTAGGTTTTTCAGCCTCTACTTTCCTACAAATAAAGTACACTTTTTGCACTTCCTTACCCATGTATGTGCATCCTTATACAAATCAGGCCAAAAGTAACCAGTTTTCATGATTTTAAGGGCTATTATTCTTGGTGCAAATTGACCACCTGCTGCCCCATCATGGAATTCCTCAAGAAATCTATTAATTTGATCAAATTTAATGCATCTTAACAATACTCCACTAAAATATCTTCTAAACAAGATGCCATCTACAATCACAAAAGGAATTGCTTGTAATCTGAAATAGTTTCTTTTTGCATTGTTCAGGCCTTTAGTACACTCACCATTTAAAGATAATGCATCATTTCATGTACCCAACTTGAAGAAGGAGTTGGGATAATAGCTTGATCTTCATTATCAAGCACTTGGATGACCTCTTCTTCAACCTCTTCATTGTTTTCTAACTTACCAACTAGCTATTCACATAAACCTTTTCCTCTTACCAGCTTAGTGACTTTGATTTCAACATCATATTCCATGACTTTGCAGGTTATTCAACTAGCTCTCTTATCATTTATATATTTTTTTAGAAAAAAGTATTTGACACTTGGGTGAGAAACCATTAATTTATCTTGTTATTTGAAACCAAGTGCCTAAATTTTTTAAGGCTTATAATCATAGCTATACATTCTTTTCAAAAAAATAATATATTTCTTCATAGTCTTCCAATCCTTGGCTGAAGAAATCAATTGGCTTCTCCAAAACTTCCTTGTTTTGTTGGACAAGCATAGATGAGATTGTACCCATGCTTCCAAAAGCATTTAGTATGAAATATTTTGAGAAATTAGGATTAATAAGTGTAGGTGTAGATGCTAAAGCTTCCTTGATGTTCTCAAAACTTCTCTTGCCTTCTTTTGACTAGTTGAAACAAAAATTCTTCTTCAACATAGTTGTCAATGGCTTCAAAAGATAAGCTATATTAGGTATAAGTATTCTCACAAAAATCATCCTACCAAGAAAACTTTGCAAACCTTTCTTGTGACTTGGTAAAGGAAAAGCTAATATAGCACTTATCCTTTCAAGATCAATGGTAATTCCATCTTTTGACACTAAATGGACAAGAATTTTACCTTCATGAACAACATAAATACTCTTCTTTGGGTTGAGTGAGACACCATATTCTCTACACCTATTATATTATACTTTCCTAAGATGAATGAAGTGTTTTTTAGCATCCTTGTAAAAAATAGTGATATCATCAAGATAAATCAACAAAAATTTGTTTATCAACCCCTAAAAATCCATATACATTACCCTTTGGAGGGTTGTTCTAGCATTAAAATCCAAAAGGCATCCTTCTATATGCCATTGTACCCCATTTAGTAGTGAAAGAAATTTTATATTGGTCTTCCTTTTTTACTGAAACTTGATTATAACCAAAAAAACCATCTAACAATGAAAACATCTCAAAACCTGATACAACCTGCAAGATGTGCTCCATAAAGGGCATAAAATAGTGATCTTTGAGAGATTCTCTATTTAGGTCCTTGAAATCAACACAGTCTTATTTCACCATTCTTTTTCCTAACAGGAACTAGATTGGAGACTTAAGAGGTATGTTTGATGGAAAGGATGATGCTACCCTCTATCAATTTTCTCAACTCTATTTTCATGAGTGGCTCTAATTTTGGGTTTAATGGTCTTTTCTTTTTCCTCATAGGTTTGGCATTAGCTTCAAGCTCGATAGTTTGTTGGGAAAGCTTGGGGTTAAACCCTTTCAAATCACTATACTTCCATCCAAAAATATCATCATATTCCTGAAGTAATTAAATAATAGTAGCCTTTTCTTCAAATGTAGATACTTTTCCCAACTTTAATAGTTTGTCTTTGAAAATTCTTACCTGTTCATAGTGATCCTCTTTGGTTTTCATAATCACTTTATTATTTTTTGCATGATCATCAGAACTAAAAAATAATTTCAATGAGACCAAACCTTTTGGAAACTTGTTAGTTTCCAGGTATATGATTTTCTCGTCATACTGTTGTTGCAATCTATCTTGGTTAGCAGCTAAATACTCGACCTCTTCAATCAAAAAAATTATAATTTGTTTATCACTATCAAACACTTACTAATGTGTTTGATTATCATTAATTGAAGGTCTTACTGCCACTTTGACATATTGTTGCACTTTACTATTGTTGAGATCATTTGGAATATCGTATTGGGATCCTATGGAAGCCAAGCTATTAGCATATTTTTTCTCATTTCTAGATATGTACAACAAGTTAAAAGCATCAAATTCTTCAATAATATCCCAAATTCTATGCCTAGAAGGCTTGGGCAAGTCATTTTTGGAGATATTCAAACCTCTCACCTAATTCACAATGAGTTCACTATCACCAAATACTTGCAAACACTTTTTTTTTTCCTTACCCATTCCAAATCATGAACAAGTGCTCCATACTTTGTTGTATTATTAGTGAAACTGAAAGTAAACATGTAAGATGAGTAATATCTCTCACCTATTAGAGAAAAATTATTGCTCCTCCATCGACACCATTCTTACTCGACCCATCAAAATATAGTTGTCATAACTCATTCAATTGTTGTTCACACTATTATTTTTCATCTTTTACCAAGTTAGGGGCAGCAACATCTTGCTTATAAATTAAATAGATACCTAATGCTACTTACTCCATATGTTTAAACAAACCAACTTCATAGATCTCAGCTGCCCACTCATTTAAAAATAAATCAGCAATGTCTTCTATCAGAATATTAGGCTCTTGGACAACATTTTATTCCTCTTGCTCATGAATGATAAAATTTTCATTCACAACACTAGGAACATAAGGCTCTACATGATCTTTTTCAATAGGCTTTGATTGACTATTACCCTGGTTCCCTACCTTGTTCTAAAAATCATGTATGACTAATTAGTAGATAGATAACCACCCAACTTTGCATGAAGTCTCTTGAAAGGCATATGGTGAAGTATGGTGGAAGATCTATGACATAAATGTCTTGAGGTATGGAAAAATTTGGGCAACCATGTAATGTGAGGCTCAAATTCTTAAAGATTCCAATGGTATTGATGGTTGTCCCATCCAATTGTACTACTCCTTTGGTAAGAGGTCCATATGATAAACCAATTTTGTCAACTATTTTTTTGGGAATCATAGAACTACTTGCACCCAATTCAATCATGCAATTATGGACAAGGTGTTGTCCAATGATCAAAGATACATAAAATGGAGGTGGTTTTGTATCTTTGGTTGGCTCTTCAGTGCAACACTAGGTTTCTCTCTAGAAGACTCACTTGAAAAAGTAACATTAGATAAGGCCTTTTGCAACAAGTATTTTGCCTAGGAAGTGATATTAAATCCCACATCGATATAGTGACATTTTCTTTCTTCATATGGTACAAAATATTGAATGGAATTGTATTAACCTTTGGTTGTCCTTTTGGAACATCAATATCTCCTTGTGTTTGTAATGGTTGTGGTTGAATTTTAGGCTACTCCTTGTTCACTATAGGCTATCCTCTTAGTAGTATTTGCACATTTGGTGTATGTGATGGACCAACAATGATTTGGTGACCTGTAGGAGCTTGATTTTCCCCTTATTAGCTTTTTGTCCTATTCAATAGCCCTCTTTTTTCCCTTGTATTGGATGCAATAGAGTGATATCATGGATTTTATGCATTTGGATAATTCACCCCACAAAACTCTTTACTTTGCCAATTCATCAAAGTGACATCTTGATGGCTTTGATCAACATTAAAACCCTATTGTTCATGGTTTTCTTGTGTTGCATCTTGTATGATAGCAATATTATTTTGTACCATGAGGGTCTAATTCATCACTCCATTTGAACATGTAGGTTGGTTATGAGGTTGGTTGCATGGAAAACACCACTCATAGTCTTGTGCCATGTTATTTTTCACTACTACAATCTCTCTGGAATTATTGGCAGTGTTCTAATTGTAAGGTTGATAAGGTCTTACATTAAAATTCCTTCTCTGACCTTGAGAATCAACTTGGTAAGGAGGCCTATTAGGTTCATGAGGTCTGAAATTCTGATTTTTTTGCTTCTTTATGTTGATAATTCATTACCAAAGGTCTACAATATGCCTTTTATCTCTTCAAATTCATGGGATGGCGCTGAGACAACCTTTTCTTAGATAAAATTTGGGAAACTCCATATTGGTATAGTAGGAACAACAACTATTGAGGGTATTGGCAATGGTATAGGTGGCTACAACTCGATAAAATTAAGCATTAGAGGCCTTGGGGCTATTTTACTAGCTTGTATGAGGCTATTTTCTGCCCTAATGGCAATATCATATGCATTAGGAAGTGTACTTTCAGCCATTGATTGAATCAATCATAGATATATCACTTTTAAGGGATTTAAGGAAATACAAAAATACATGTTGAGTTGTAGGCCTTACAGTTGGAAAGATTTTAATCCCACGTCTTCTAAAAATGGAAGTTAAAATCAATCATATACTTGTGTGGAGCTCTCTTGATTGTAGTTAGTTTCTCCACAAAAGACAAATGATCTGACTTATCTTTAAATTGCTTGTGTATGCCATCTCCTATCTCATCCCATGTTCTGATTGAATTAATAGCTAAACTCTTAAACCATTGCAAAGCTTTTCCTTTTAGTGATGTAGCCAAGAGCCTGATTGCCACATTCTCAACTATGATATTTTGAACTAATCACAGTATAGACACATATTTGATATGCTCAACAGGCATGGTTTTATCTTCTCCTGTGAAAAAAGGTAAAATTCTCAGGGTTGCCACATGTATATCATCATGTTGAGAAAGATTCAATGGGATACCCCCATTAAAAGGTGCTAAATCAAATTGCCTTGTCATTGGATTTTTTGATACTTGTATGTTCGGTATTGGAATTCTTGGAATTAAATTTGTAGGAATATAATTTGGAGGCATAAAATGTGATCTAGCTAGTGGGCTAAGACTCTTTCTCAATACCCTCGCCTTTCTTCTTGGTGGTGATAGTTAAAAATACTCAAAAAGAGTCAAACTTCCTCTTGTTTGTACTCTTCTCATGTGATGTTAGCACTAGATCTACTTCAAAATCAGAGATTAGAGTCGTCGGGTATATGCTTGTAACCTCAAAAAGGTCAAAAAAACCATTGTATATACCAAAACAACAATGAAAACTTAGTAATTCTTGATTGAAATGAGTTCCAATGTCCTAGCGAGCATGCCAAAAACTATTATCATGAGGATAGCACCCTTAGCTAAGTGTGAAACTCATCTATCTTGTGAAACATGGGATCATCTTAAAGATGTGGGTTTCCTATAACAAAGATGAACCTCCAGCGGGTTGTTTTCCTTGATGGACCTCCTAAAAGATTTTTGGTTTCATAGGAAAACTAAAAAATAAATAACCTGGACCTAGGAGGTGACGCACCAATGATGAAAAGAATTTGTACTTGTTCTAACTCACAGTTCCTCTCAAAACCTCAGCTTAACCCTATGCAAAACTCAATTTTGACCAAATTATACAAAAGTGTTTCAAGGGGAGGTTATGTTTCAGGTCTTGTTGTAAGAAAAAAGTGTGCTTTCATAACTACAAACTCTAAAAAAAGATAACACAACCTATGATATGCATAATTTTTTCATATTCTTGCATAAATGATTTTAAATGAGACCTAAATCAAGGATTCAATACTAAAATCACAAAAATTATCTCAAATCATTCATGATATTACTCCATAAACAAATTTTGAGAAGGCAAACTTGCTACTTTTATTGATAAAAAAGAGAGTTTTTCTTGTACAATCTTTAAAAATATTGAAAAAACTACGTAAATTTGATGATATTGTTAGATTAATCATGCATTAGCTAATAATTAATTAATCTTTAATTAATTATAGTCTAATTTACTCTCATTCACTTAAGCTGAACTGAGGAGTGATTTACTATAGAGCTATTATTAGATCATTCTATCGTATTGAATGAGATGTTGACACTTGTCATGATCTAATCCCTTTATCATTTAGAGTTGCTCCTAGACAACACTCAACCCTCATTTTATTATCTCTTCTACTCTCTCGAGCTTTTATGCCTTTGATAGAACTCTCAACCTTTGAGGACTGTTGTTTTTCTTGAAGATTCTTGAGGTTCATTCTATAGATTTCTCTTGTTGAGGAATATAGAAATTCATTGTTTGAAAATCTCTTGTGTGGAAGGTGTCTTTGTTCATTGTTTGATCTAGTGGCTCATTTTTTTCATAATTCTAACAGCTCTATATTGAAACTGTTAGAATCCAAGATCACCTGCATGCAATCACCTGTCACATGCAAAAGACATGCAAAACCAACAAGATGTTCTGTAAACCTCAAAGTGTAAAATGCATTATTCGAATCTCGTATTACAAAGAGATCAATCCTTATGAAGGAGATCAAGAAACCCTAAAAGGGAAACCCTAAATGAAACCCTAGTGTGCACACTTAATAATTAATCAATTATTAATGTGCCTAAGTTTAGCTTAAGCAACTAGAGGAATAAGTGACTTAATTAATTAACCAATATGATATAATTAATTTAGTATATAACTTATTACTCTAACACCCCCCTTAAGATGAACTTAGAAAGAAGATAAAACACTAGAAGAAGATGCATGCAAGCAAAGATGGGTCCCGGCAACTAGGCCTGATCAGGTACCCATTTACAAATGCAAGAAAGAGGTAGAGGAGGAAAACCCAGTGGGACAAAACCCCCCTACAATGATATGACATGCTACAAAGAAGCACTAGAAGAACACTGTAGAGTAACACTGGAACCACAATCTGGCAAGCAAGGAAAGATACTTCTGTCTACAAGAAACCATATCGGAATCATCATAATGTGACAGTAGACCCGATGCCATGGAACACTCGAAAACTCCAAACGGGAACAACGGTGGAATCTATGAAGCAGCAGTCGATTATTGAATGATGTATCATTGAAAATGAAGTGCAAAGATGCAAGATGCACTCTCCCAACTGTCAAAATATCCAAGTAATCTCCAAAACACCCATCGGGCCAAATCTGGATTAATGATAAACTTGGGACATATACAGAAAAAATTGCATAGACAGCAACATAGAGCTCCTCAATACCTTTCCAACGCCGCAAAGATAGCGAAAATCGGAGATCGTGGCAAAGAGTTATGAGCTCAGAAGCATAAAATAAACATCTGACTTCAACCAGAAATAAATGTAGTAAAAAAGGAAAATACTGTAAAATAAACTACACCAAATGAAAGTGCTTGGAACCAGCTTTCCGGCGATATCTCATTTGCCTGATTTCGATACTGTATGCCAAAGTTATGCAAAAAAGAAAAAAACTGCTTCTTTAGAGAAAACTAGGGTTAGAAAGGGGCAAAAGACAGTCGTACGGACGCTGACGTCATGCTGACGTCTGCAGTTCACGGGCATACATTTGACGGCTTGGAGGCCATCACCACAAAAAAGTGCCCCCCTGCAGAAAAATCCGTCGGAGCCCCTGGTCGCCGATATGACCAGGGGCTAGGTGCTGAAAGCGGCCAGGTGCAGAGCGGAGCGGTGGTCGTCTATGTGACCTGCGGCTGGGCCAGAATGAGCCTGCGGGGGTTGGTGGGGAGGCAATGGAGCTGGAGGGGGAGCCACCAGCGATGGCGGCAGGCCGGTGGCCGCCCGGCGGCGGATCTCATCTGTGCTGGGAGCGTCGCCTAAAATCCAAAAAATGCCATTTTCTTAATATTTTTGCCTCAGAAACCAAATGCTCAAAAATGGACGATTTGACAGGCATTTCTAGGGTTTTGGGGTGCTACGAACATGATGCCAATGTCCGTTTGAGCCCATACTATGCCAAAAAATTGGCTACCCCCAGATATTGCAGAAAAGATGCCTATGGAAACCCTTGCACTTGAAACTCACAGAGAGGCCATATCTTCAAATCACGAACAGGCAGCGGCAGGTCTGGAGCTCTGATACCATGTTAGAATCCAAGATCACCTACATGCAATCACCTGTCACATGCAAAAGACATGCAAAACCAACAAGATGTTCTGTAAACCTCAAAGTGTAAAATGCATTATTCGAATCTCATATTACAAAGAGATCAATCCTTATGAAGGAGATCAGGAAACCCTAAAAGGGAAACCCTAAATGAAACCCTAGTGTGCACACTTAATAATTAATCAATTATTAATGTGCCTAAGTTTAGCTTAAGAAACTAGAGGAATAAGTGACTTAATTAATTAACCAGTATGATATAATTAATTAAGTATATAACTTATTACTCTAATAGAAACTGTCTCAAAATTGAGTTACAATCTCTTTCTTTTGCATAAGGCAAAAAGAAAGCATAGAAATAATTGATCTAAAAAGAGTTGAAAGTTTGGTCTTATAGAAGACCTATCCAATTAACTAAGGATGAACCTTGTGGAAGATTCCAAACTTGCATGATCTGATGAATTGGATGTGGAACTAGAAGAAAAATATGCAAACTCTTAGTGGAGAAGAGCTGAATTGAACTGCTAACTTGTTGACCTTTGCATGATCCTTAAAGTGTACCCCAACTCAATTTGAAATTATCTTCTAAAATACCATGACATTTATTAGAATTGATTTCATCAATCAATTTACATTAAACTTTTAGCTTTTGGGCATACAAGGGAAAAAAGCCATTATTTTAGGACTCCCAACTTCATCATGGCAAGGAGAAGAGTATTGGTGAGGAATATTGCTCTTCTGACTCAGATACCAATGTGGTTGAGGATTAGTGGAAGGAAGATGGTGAGGAAGGGACCTCATGAAGGAACACAAAGACCACTGAGAGGGGGGTGAATCAGTGGACTACCAATTTTAACTCTTCTAAGCAATATGAAAATAAACACTGAAAGCATAAACCAAGAGCAAAGGAAAGGTATCTAAACCAAACACACAAAATGCATCCCAAAACACAAGATATATGAGGAAAAACCCAAGATGGGAAAAAATCTTAGTGAGAATAGTTGTTGGAGGCTACTACTCCAATCCAGCCTCACAATGAAAATGCTTTTCGTTACAATGTATGGGCACCGACCCAATGGAACACCAATTCCATGTTTATGAGCATGAACTCAAAGGAGCTTCTACCCCTAATCTGAGCACCCACTCAGATGATCATACAATAAGATAATTTTGATTAAAAATTCAATATCATAAATGAAGTTTTGTAACTCAAACAAAATTCTGCACTTGAAAGACTTTTGTTAACTTTTTGTCCTCAAATAGTTTTTGGTCTTCAATCATTCACTACCTCTGCAAGTATCCTTGCACTTACTCTGTAAGACACTATAATATACATCCACACAACAAGTCTCTACAAAACTAAAACATGCCTTCACACACTTCTACAAAAAATAAAACTTTCAACACTCTGAAATGCATACTCTATTTTTACAGAGTCATCTACTCTCGTCTCCACACTCGCACCTTGTCTACCACACTCTCTGCTTTGAAGGTTACAACAGTTTGTACACTCTACAACAATGAATCACAATCTTGGTTAAATATTACTACTGTTAGGAAAAAGATATTTTGAAGCCCTAATCTTCAAACAAATATTTCTACAAAATTCTTTCAACAACTTTCTAACATTCCTGTAGCTACTTTCTACAAAACATTACAAAACTGAAATATTATTCTCTTCCAGTTATATTCCATCTACAAGATTTTTAATGCTCTTATTAAGCAACTAAAAGATTTGATGTTGCTACTTCTTTTTAAACTAGCCACCATCAATTTAAAAATGCCTCTTCTATATTTAAAACAAATATTAAATTTATTTTGCATCAATTATTCGATCTATCAAGTTTATCAACAACAATCAAATTCATGTAGCTTCGATCTGCCCAGCATATCTGGATCTTGCAAATCTGATTTCAATAATAAATAAGAACTTTTTCTAGGGTACCACCAACAACTGAAACTCAGCAAGAGGTAAGAAACCCAGATAAAAGATTTAAAAATCTTTTCATTCAGGACCACTTCAAAAAGAGACTTTCCCACCAAGCAAAGAATCACCTAAATCTGATTTTCATCGATCAAAGAAAGAAGATTGTAATAGGTAAAAATCAGATATGCATCGAACAAAGACAACCGCCTTTCTGAAAGAAGGAGTCGACTTAGGGTATAAACCGACATACCTTAGTTTGCAGAAAATGACAAACAAAAGATCTTAACTAAGGGTTCAACCTGCATCACGTAATCCTGTAGCTGGCATATCATCTGAATAATGACATAGGCAAATCCAATCTCTTGTAGCTGCATACAACTAATTTCCTTTAGCTGTGCACAACCAATATTCTTTAGTTGTGCAAAACAAAACTCTATGCATTCACAAACCCTAGAAAATGAACAAATGAGTTAATCAAAAAAATATCCAGATCATTACTATGTCATCATTAATCCACATACTATTTTCCATGTGTATGCCAAATCAATGTTCTCTCATTGGCCCAACTTGCAAAGTTATCTTTTTACTTTTGTATATTAAATATTGACCACCATTTGTCTTTTTGCATAGTTTTCTTTTTGTATAGTTGTCTTTTTGCATATTAAATATGCACATTGTTGTAGCAGAAAACTACATACTTCTTGTAGCCACATCTGCATACCTCCTGCAGTGTATACTTCCTGCAGCTGCATCTGTATACCTCTTGTAGCTACATACAATGGTTTCAGCTGTAGTTGCAATTGTGAGATTGTTGTAGAAATTTCTTGCCACTATGAACTTCCTGTAGCTACAGCTACATACTTCATGTAGCTACATTTTGCATTATACCATGGAGATGACATCAATGGAAATCTAAATCCAATCAACAAATGAAATGCCAATAATCTCCCCCTTTGGCATTGATGTCAACCAATCAAGCAATCAATATGCTCCCCCTCCATAAATAACTTCTCCCCCTTTGACAACAATGGCCAAGGGTGCCATAAAGACCAATTTTGGATTGAATACCACCATGTTGTCATAACTGTGCACCTGGAGCAACATGAAAACTGAATAGACATTGACAGAACATTAATGTTGTTAAATTATCTCCCCCTATCATGAACATAAGAAGATGCAAATCTACACTTATTCAAATATAAATGTAGTTCCAGTATGAAGGACAACAATAATCATTTCACTTAAGAAATAGGTAAAGGGTAGCAATAATTATAAACAACAAAAATGATGAAAGGGGCAGCAACCATCTCCCCTTGAAGAACCATCTTTGTTTGAACTTCAACCTTGGCACTTCTACCCCCGTGGAGTAGAAAAAACTCGGGGATGTAATATGAAATAGAATAAGCTCCCCCTAAACCATAAACTATCATATCTAACTAGGTGTTAGAAGAGGGAGATACAACTCCCAATCTCATTCTCAAATACTCAAATGTGTCTTTGGGAAATGGTTTGGTAAGGATGTCAACTATTTTCTCACCGGTATTCACATATTCAAGTTGAACTTATTTTTCACTCACTTTTTCTCTCAAGAAATGATAATTAATAGCTATGTGTTTGGTTCTTGAGTGCATGACTAGATTCTTAGAGATATTGATTGCACTAGAATTATCACACATAATTGAAATAGGTTCTGAATATCTTTTAGAGTTTGTTTCATCCAGAGAACTTGAGAGCAACATGAGGCAGAAACTATGTATTCTGCTTCAGTTGTAGATAACAAAATAGATTCTTGATTTTACTGTGCCAAGAAACTAATCTACCATCAAGGAAGAAAGAACCTCCACTTGTGCTCTTCCTGTCATCTATGCACCCAACCCAATCTACATCTATGTAAGCTTGCAATGTGAAGTCATAATGTTTAGCATACCATAAACCTATTGGCATATGGCTTCTATTGTTGTCATTGATGGCAACCTAAGTCATTCATCCAGTCCATAGTCTAGTTTTGGTTTATACTAGCAGAACAGAATGAAGAACAAGGCATCCAGTTAAAGACAAATATGTCGATATGAATACTTCATTGGACTATTATTTTGAGTTGTGGATCTTAGAGAAAGTTTTTTTGATGTTCGTACTACCTTACTCAAGGAGTATCTCAATGCGCGTTCACTAGTGTATGATCTAGGAGATCCGTTGCATTAATCTTTTGGTTATTTGTGCTTAAAGGCTGACTTGTTGAATATAGTCATTGTGGATACCTAAGGAGTAATTGATTAAACCTTTTTGTGTTTGAACTTGTTTATTTTGGTCCCTACTATGTTATGGATGACTGTGCATGGTGTTCATAAAGATTTAATTGAGGATCTAGCCGACAGTTGAAAAGAACTTTATGTTTTATGAAGTCGACATATGAATGATCAAATCCTTGATAGCGACTATATATATGAGATCGTTTTTATCATTTTGATATAGCGAATGGGTGGAATGTGAAGTATATTAGTGTATAGTGAAAAATTTAGAAGGGAAATAGTGTGAATTCATCTGTACACGAATTTATGATGTGAAGAGTAGAAAAGTGCAAAGCATAGCATAGTAGAGCAGAGTAGAGCGAAGTGCAGAATCAGACAAATGATCCAAAATCTGATCTATGAGCCTAACCAGAACTGTAACCTAGCATAAGTAGATGCTACTACTTCAATTCAACCTTTAGATGGTTTTAATCTGAACTTTTGTAAGGTAGTGAGCCCTTCCTTTGAGCAGTGACCTCTAGGCAGTGTGCCTGAATGCAAGTGCATTCCCTTTTGTAAAACTTATATTTGAGTACTCAAATTGTGGATTAACCTCCACCGTGGTTTTTCCCCTAACAGGGTTTCCACACAAACATCCTTGTGTTATGGTGTTGTGGATGATTTCTTTATGTGTTTGCATCTTTCTTTTTGTTTAATTTTGAAATGGTTTTAATATCGGATTAATAAAGCTAAGATTTGTGGAACACTGATTCACCACCCCCCCTTTCAGTGTTCCCTCGATTCCAACAATTGGTATCAGAGCCTAGTTCCTCAAAAGAATTTTAGCAGCTTGAGGTGGATCTTGGAATGTAATGGACTCTGGTAGTCTTCAGCAACAACTTTTGGTGGCACTTGATGACCTTGATCAGTCTAAAGCAGAAGTCCAGGAATTGAAATAAAATCTTAGGGATGCTAAGAAATTCATTCAGACATTGAAGGATCAGATTGTTTAAATCCAGGGAGAAGAGAAAGGATCTTCATGATCAGATCAAGCAACAAGAGAGTGAGAACATGGATAATGCTCACCTGAATCAAACCTTGAAGGAAATAACTGAAAAATGTGAAAAGCTTGCCAAAGACAATGCTACCCTAAAACATGAGATGGAATCTATAGTGATGAAGCTGACTAAAGAGATTGAAGAAATGAAGAAGAATGAGGAGAACCTTACCTAGTCCTTAAAGGAGAAATTTGATGAATGTGAAAGAGTAAATGGAGAATTCATTCAAATGGAAAGTGAACTGCTACAATTTAGAAACAATGGAGAAGAACTTGAAAAACATATTGTTATTGTCGAGAATGAACTTACTACTACAAATGAATACAAGTAGAAGTTTAAGATTAGTTTGGTTAAGCTTGATAAGCTAACTCAAGGACAAAATAGTGGAAATGACAAGAGAGGTCTTGGATATGAAAAAGGAGAAAGCTCCAGATCTGGACAAAAGAATTTTAGACAAGGAAACCAGATGAACAAAGGTGCAAGGTATTCAGTAAGACAACCTAATACTCAAAATTTTAATGGATATTGTTTTGCTTGCACTAAATTTGTTCATATGGATACTCAATGTAGAAGTAATATGAAATCAAGAGACTCATCATTTTTTGGTTAGTGTTTCAATTGCAAAATATTTGGTCATAAATCAATTGAATGCAAAAATTTGTCAAACTACTCTTTTAATAGAAGGAATGTTGAATGTTATACATGTGGAAGATTTAGACATACTGCTAATCAATGCAGATCAAGAATAAATCAATGGAATGATTGGTTTTGCCAAGGAAATATTGTGTACTACAATTGCAATAAATATGGCCACATTGCAAGATTTTGCACGAACAAAAATGTAGATAGAGAGGTATGATATACAAAAGCAAAAATATACAGAAAGATGACAAAGGAAAAGGAAAAGTGATTGTAGATGAAATAAGAGATAAAATGAAGAAGACATGGGTAAGGAAGAATGAGTTTGATGCTGGAAATGGTTCTACACCGAAACCTGCTTCCGGTAATTCCTCTGAAAATTGATTTCAGGCCATTGGCCTAGGGGGAGTTTTCAAGAAAAAAATTTCTCCCCTATCCGTAGTTGGTACCAGAATGCGAAGGATGGTCAAAAAGGTGTATCAATGATCTACAGAGGTTTTGGAAAACATTCACAAGATAATTCAAAGAATCATAGGTCCACGAAAGAATTTTTCTCTCGTTGTCTGAGAAAATAGAGTATCCAAAAAACCTAGGGCAAAAGCATTTATTGCAAGTGTGTGAACTATAAAAGATAAGTTGTAACTCTCATTTTCCACTTTGTATCGGAGAAGAGAAGAAGGAGAGCACTCGGTAGAGTAATTTCGAAGTAGTAAAGATTTGTCTGTGAATCTCGAAACACATCAGGTATTTTAGTTGTTTTCATATTTTCCATATAATTTGGTGTGTGGTTGATAAACATAAAATACGAAAGGAAGAATGGAAAAAATCAAAGGGTCAATCAATTTGGATGAATACAAGAGTGAAAAGATTAATTCCATGAGAAATTTGTTGTTACCTAATGAATTGAAGTGGTTCAAAGAAGCCAAAAACAAGAATTTGGATATTTGGAATGAATTTCCCTACTTTGAGAATGCGGAATTTGTTAAATTCATTTTGAATAGATTGCACAATGACCCCTTGATTCTAGGCAACCCCTACATCATTTTGAAGGAAGTAATTGAAAATTTGACTAGATTATGCAAAGTCAGGGACATACCAAGAAAGAAAGAAATCCAAAACAAAGAAGTTGAAACCCTAACCGAAATAATTGGAGACCAAAGGGTACTGATAATTTTGTCAATCAAGAACCCTATAACAAAGTACATTGCACACAAAATATCATATAAAGTCTTTTTTAGAAACAGAGAAGGAGCAACTTCAACTGGTGCAATCTACATCTCTCACAAAATGATAATGGAAGGATAGGACTTTGACCTGTGTGGACTGCTAAAGTATCAACTAATGGAGAATGTGCAACTAACAAAAGAGACAAGTTATCCTTCCAAGTTCAGAACTCGAGTCATATTTTTAGTAATGTATTTCTTGAATTGTTTTTCGATGATCAAAAATGTGGTGTGGAAAGTAAATGAACCAGTATGCAAAAAAATATACTCATACTCTAAGAGCTTTGCTAATTGGGATCAAGAATTTGGAAATTTATTTAAGAATTTTCTTGGAAAGTGTGGCTCAGTTGATATTTTTCTTCCAGTAAGAACACTTGAAGTTGGTTCCTCTTCCGGTGGCATGGAGAAAAAGCAGAAAAGAGAAAAAGAAACTATTGAATATAGCCCTCTGGAATGCAAGATTCCCAGAACTGAAGGAAAAGGAAAGGAACAGGAAATTGTGGATATTCCAGATGAAGAATCCGTTGAAGAAATTGAGGATCCATAGGGAAATTAACAAAAATTAGTTGAATCAGAACCAAAAAAGGAAATGTCAGAAGAAAGTGAGGAAGAAGATGACCTGACAAAGGAGAAGCTTTAGTAGCTTATTCACAAGGAAGGTGGAATGCAAAAATTTATCAAATTGTGGTCTATTAGACAATCATATGATCAGGATATGATTCTAAGTATTCTAAGTGCTCATATTGTGCAAAGTTAGATCAAATTGGAAAATTTGCAGAAAATTTTGCTTGAAGAAATGATTGAATGCATAAAATAAACAATGAACTATGAGTCTCAAGACAAAGAAGAAGGTGAAGTTATCTCACATTTGAAGGGGTGGTTCAGGCTATCACTTACCAAATTGAAAAAGAGAATGAATTAGTTGAGGCAATGCATAAGTGCAGATACTAACATCTATAACTATTGCATCTGTTGGTCTCATGTGGTTGGAAAATACAAAGAGAAATTGGAGCAGATTGAAACAGAGTTGAATGGGATTGGAAAAAGCTTTGATATGTCTTAGGATAAGGATGGTACAATCAAGAAGAACTCGAGAGCTACAGTATGAGAACACAAAATTTAAATTCACTAAGAGCACTCTTGTGGACACCTTTTGGAAAGTGAAGGACCTAACTGAATGCAGACTAGAACAGATGGTTGAGATACTAAGAAAAGGTGAAAATCTAGAGGATGTGATTACAATTCCAGAATCCCTCACCAAGATTGTCAATAGGACATCCAAGAATAACAACATGATCATAATTATTGGGATTGCAATAGATGCTTGGAAGAAATTCCTTTCGGAGATGAAGGAGAATCACAAGATAATTTTCTAACTCAAGAAGCAGTTGTCATTTTTCAAAATTTTGAATCAGTTTTGAAGTTTTTGGGAGATTGAACATATGTTTTGTCATTGAATTATTGGAATATGGTCTCTATTTTTTTTCATTGATGTCAAAGGGGGAGAGAGAGCAGTGAAAAATGCCTTATCAATCTTAGGGGGGGATATGTTTTGAAATTTTGATTTGGCAACGTACTCATATTGATTCTGACACTTAGTCATTTTTCACTAAGTGTTTCCATCAATGCCAAAGGGGGAGATTGTTAGCATATGGCTTCTAGTGTTGTCATTGATGGAAACCTAATTCATTCATCTGGTCCACGTTCTAGTTTTGGTTTATACCGACAGAACAAAATGAAGAACATGGCTTCCGGTTAAAGACAAAGATGTCGATCTGAATACTTCATCGGACTATTATTTTGAGTTGTGGATCTTAGAGAAAGATTTCTTTATGTTCATACTACCTTACTCAAGGAGTATCTTGATGTGCATTCACTGGTGTATGATCTAGGAGATCCGATGCATTAATCTTTTGGTTATCTGTGCTTAAAGGTTGACTTGTCAAATATAGTCGTTGTGGATATATAAGGAGTAATTTATTAAAAAAATTTGTGTTCGAAATTGTTTATTTGGGTCCCTACTATGTTATGGATGACTATGGATGGTGCACATAAATATTTAATTGAGGATCTAGCCGGTAGTTGAAAAGAACTTTATGTTTTATGAAGGTGACATATGAATGATCAAATCCTTGATAGCGGATATATATATGAGATCAGTTTTATCATTTTGATATAGCGAATGGGTGGAATGCAAATTATATTAGTGTACAGTGTGAAATTTAGAAGGGAAATAGTGTGAATTCATCTATACATGAATTTATGATGTGCATAGTAGAAAAGTGTGGAGCAGAGCAGAGCGAAGTGCAGAATCGGACAGAGAATCCAGAATCTAATCTATGAGCCTAACTGAAATTGTAACCTGGCATAAGTAGATGCTACTACTTCAGTTCAACCTTCATATGGTTTTAATCTAAACTTTTGTAAGGCAATGAGCCTTCCCTTTGAGTAGTGAGCTCTAGGAAGTGTGCCTGAATGCAAGTGCACTCCCTTTTGTAAAACTTATGTTTGAGTACTCAAATTGTGGATTAACCTCTACCATGGATTTTCCCCTCATGGGGTTTCCACACAAAAATCCTTGTGTTATGGTTTTGTGGATGATTTCTTATGTGTTTGCATGTTTCCTTTGGTTTAATGTTGAAATGGTTTTAATATCAGATTAATAAAGCTAAGATTTGTAGAACACTTATTCACCCCCCCATCTCAGTGTTCCCTTGAGTCCAACAAAACCATAGGTCAAACTACCTTGTAAATATCTAAAAATTCTTCTTACAGCATTCAAGTGAGATTGTTTTGGAGAAGCTTGAAATCTAGCTACTAGACAAACTGCTTGTACAATATTTGGTCTAGAGGCAGTAAGGTATAATAGACTACCAATCATGGATCTAAACGATGTTTTCATCAACATCAGGTTAATCATCTTTCTTGGACAGCTTGCATCTAGTCGCCATAGGTGTACTAATAGGCTTACAATCATCCATTTTAAACCTTTTCAACATGTTTTTAGCATACTTGGTTTGTGAAATAAAGATTCCTTTGTCTAATTGTGAAATTTGCAAACCAAGAAAGTAGGACAGCTCACCTATCATTGACATTTCAAATTCTTGCTACATTTGATCAGCAAACTTCTTGCATAAATTATCATGACTTCCAGCAAAGATGATATCATCTACATAAACAACAATAATAATCATATGATTACCTTCCACTTTGGTTTAGATATTGTTGTCAACACATCCTTTCCTAAAGCCTTGTTGATATAGATAGTTGTCCAATCTAGAGTACCATGCTCTAGGTGCTTGCTTTAACCCATATAGTGTTTTTCTCAATCTTCATACATAATCTTCCTTTTCAAGTGACTCAAACCCTTCAGGTTGTTCCTTGTATACTTCTTCCTCAAAGTTACCATTCAAGAATGTGGACTTATCATCCATTTGATAGACTTTGTAGTTCTTATATGCTGAGAATGCTAAGAACATTCTAATAACCTCTAGTCTTGCAATAGGGGAAAATGTTTCCTCAAAATCTATGCCCTCAATTTGAGAATATCCCTTTCATACTATTCTAGCTTTATTTCTAATCACTTTACCTTCTTCATTTAATTTGTTTCTATAGACCCATTTTGCGCCAATAATGTTCTTATCAATTGGTCTTGGACCTAAATCCCATGTTTCGTTTCTTTCAATCTGATGTAGCTCCTCTTTCATAGCCTTTATCCAATCTTCACTCTTGTTGGCCTCATTGTAACTCTTTGGTTCTATTTCAATTAGAAGACACAAGTTGACTTTATCATTATTTCCAACATGTCTTCTTCTAGTTTGTATACTAATATCTTTGATTCCTACAATCTGATTTTCAAGGTGGTACTTTTGAACATACTTGCTTGGGGGTTTATTTGGAATTTTTCCAACTATATCTTCTTCATTTTTTTGTTTCTCTTCACCTTCATCATGATGTTATTCAATCTGATTTTTTTATTTTTGCCTTGAATGTTGCAAATCTTCATCTATTCTCACATGTACACACTCAACTACTTTCTTGAGGCATTTGTTGAAACACTTATATTCTTTACTATGAGTTGAGTATCCTAAGAATATCCCATCATCACATCTTGCATCAAAGCTACCACACCCATCATCATCTTTCTTAATGAAACACTTACTACCAAAAACTTTGAAGTATTTGAGAGAAGGTTGCTTTCCATACCATAGCTCATAAGGTGTCCTTTTTTTGTGCACTCTTAGTTGGGCCCTATTTAGTGTGTATACTATTCTATGGACAGCCTCTTTCCAATAAACATCTGGTAGGTTTGACTCATTGAGCATAGTCCTTGACATTTATTTCACACTCTTATTCTTCCTCTAAACAACTCCATCTTGTTGAGGTGTTCGAGCAGCAGAATATTGTCTTCTAATCCCATGTTGTTCACAATAATCTTCAAATCGATTTGATGCAAATTCTCCACCATGGTCAGATCTTAAACATTTCAACTTGAAACCACTTTGTTTCTCAACCTTGTTTTCTGAAAACCTTGAATCTTTCAAATGCTTGTGACTTATCCTATAGGAAAGTTACCCAATTCATCCTTGAGTAGTCATCAATCAACAACATAAAATATTTGTCACCATTTATTAGCCGATAGGCTATTTACATGGGGGAACCCCATCGGCATTTCCAGCAGTCTGAGGCCGGCGGGAACCCCACGAACTTTATGGCAAGGTTAAAATTATTTGACTATTCTGGTGGGAAAATGTACGTGCGCATTTAGAGCAATTACCAAGCATGGGCGAGTGGAAGGGATTCGGTGGAGTCATTTATGAAGCATGGAGCACTGTTTCTTATTGTTCAATCTTCACGTGGGACAATGGGGGAAATCATCATGCTCTAGCAGGAAGATTCTGGGGGTTTGAGCGATGGTTGATCCCCTGCTCAAGAGGGGGCTATATAGGGAAACATAATTTTGGATCGAAGGGCTTGGCATTTGGGGGAGATGGAAGAAATAACATTGGTAGTATTGATTATTTTTGCAAAGTCTACCCATTTACTTGGATTAGCATGTGGGAAAAATGATAACAAAAGTTGCACAGAAGCTTGAGGTAAGTCACCATCCATGGTTTCAGTGAGTTTTATTCTCATGTCTTTCTTAGGAATCAGTACGTGGCTGAATGATTCTCTTGGTGGTGTTTAATTGCATTCTGGAAGAAACTTGTCACTGTTGGTTCAATGGTAGCATTGGTTTTGTGGTCTAATGAATGGTTGCTCTCCTGCAAAACAAATGCTTTTCTTTTGTTTACCTTTAGCTGGGTTGGATGACCTTTATCATGTTGTTTAAAATCTTTAGAACCTTAATCCAGGTTTGAAGTAATCATAGTATTGATATTTCTGGGAAGAACTGTGACACATTAGCAGTACTCATTTGTAAATAGTTCCCTTTCCAATCTGAAAATCCACATTTAAGAAATATATTTATTTCTTGATACTTAAAGGTTGTTGTGCCCTGCTCCAAAGCTCCCAGTTTGGAATACATAGGGAGATTACTGGAAAAGGTTGCAGTAATTGGCACTACACCTACCGATTACATTGCTTGAAAGTTCCTAAAGCCACTCCAAATATTCCATTTCGTGCATATCCTACAATCAATGCAGTCCTTGAGACCACAAACCTTTGAGGCATTCTATCAAACAGTTCACGTGCCTGGTCTATGCTTTGAGTGATGTTGTCAAACAGTTCACACACCTTGTCTATGCATCCACATCTTGTAAACATACCTACTAGGGCAGTTGTGACTACAACATTTGAAAAGAAAATAAATTCCATAACCTTTGTGCCTTGACAAATGAACACGTCTCATTTTCCAAAACTTCCCATGATTGCCATAAAATGCACAATTTGCTTCATGATTCTCTAGGACATGGTGTGTGTTTATTCCATATGACCAAATGTAATGCCCATGAAAATCAAATGGCATTCCCATATCTTTTGCGTACTCTCTCTCTCTTTGTTAGCCCTATTCAAAATAAAATATACCCAAAACATGTTCAAAAATTAGTTAAAGACAATGATAGAGTATTGGAGAATAAATACTCATAAATTTGGGTTGTGGGATGTAGCTATTAGTGAGACTTAAATTTCTTTACATAAATAGAAATGTGCTGAAGTGGGATCCATTTGGGACATTTTACAATTGTGTCTGACATTTTTATAAATCTCTTAAGCTCCCATCTTGGCACAGGCAGTTTGGACATTGGAAATAGGTTATGAAATTTGGCTTCACTTCCGCCATTCCATCTGCTTGAAATTTTTCCAAGTCTTCCCAATAAATCCATTTTGTGCACATCAAATCTTGGCATTCTTTGAGATCACAATCCACAGCATTGAGTAAATGTCTTGAATCTGTAAAGTATCATGTCGCCTTCATCTACCAAACCAAATTTCTACAACTTTGCATAGAACTTATGTGTGTGTGAATGTGACCTCTCTCTTAAGCTGAAAGCATGCATGTTTTTTTTTATGGCCTTCAATTAAGCTACAACTAGGTATCATTTTAATTCCTCTATCTTTCATTGATCTCCTTACCGTTTAATTGCTAATATTCATTATGAGAGATTTATCTTTTTATTTGATTTGATAAATATGTCCCTTTACTAATAAATGTACAAATAAATCTATACTATTATCTTTTGTGATACGAGGAAATTAGTATACAGGGAGAAAGAGAATCATAAGGTAATTTTTAACTTTTCTTATTAAAGAAATTTGACAATATAGATTAGCAATTTAAAATTATGGTATTATTGTCTTAAAATAATTTGGTTATATTCTTATTGGATTAGCATAAGCTTATTAGTGGATTTAATATTCTTTTCAAAATATTCAAGGTATTATTACATTTAGTTACATGGTATACTATAATTAACTTACCAAGCAAGCTTTAATTAAATATTCATCTTATTTTATGAAAGCGAGTTAATGATGGTATGCTCCAAGTCAATTTAGCTACTTTTTTGTGATTGTCGATCGAGATTACTAGCATGATACAAGTTAGATGCTTTTGTGAAGCCAAATGAAGAAGCCAAAATAGTTATATGTAGAGCGAAATGGATTTAGTGGGAGATCAACTAACTTCTTTTTGTGATGTCGAAAGATGCCAAAATAGTCACATTTAGAGTGAAATGGATTTAGTGGTTAAATAAAATAAATAATTTATATAATATAAGAAATAATTTATATAATCAATAAAATAAATAATAATCAATAAAATAAAAGATAATTTATATAATAATAATTTATATAATCAATAAAATAAAATAAAATAATTTATATAATAAACAAAATAAAAAAGATTTTTTAAATAAAATAACATAATAAATTTTTAATAAAAATAAAATTTGTTCTATGTTATAAAATCCAAACAATAACAAATAGAAAAATGAAAAACTAAGGTTGTATAGGAAGTGTTGTTTCTAGAATGAATTGGAGAGGAGGGTAAAGAAGTAGAGAGGGAAGCATAGAGAAAGAGAGATAGAGGATATAATAAATAAAATAAAATAAAATAATTTATATAATAAATAAAATAAATAAGATTCTTGAAATAAAATAAATTAAATAATATAATAAATTTTTAGTAAAAATAAAATTTGTTATGTGTTATAAAATCCAAACAATAAACAAATAGAAAAATGAAAAACTAAAGTTGTATAGGAATTGTTGTTTTTGGAATGAATTGGAGAGGAGGGTAAAGAAGTAGAGAGGTAAGGATACAGAAAGAGACAGAGGAGGGAAAAGAAGTAGAGAGGGAAGGATATAGAAAGAGAGATAGATGAAGGTAAAGGGACAAAGGGAGGTAGAGAGGGATAAGTGAGATAGAGATAGGGAGAGAGAGAGAGAGGTGGGATAGAAATAAGTAGAGAAGGAAAGAGAGAGCCAAAGAAAGTGAGAGAGAGAGAGAGGGAGGGAGGGAGAGGTAGATAGGGATAGGGAAGATATAGGGAGAGACGTAGAGAGGAATAAGTGAGAGGGAGAGAAGTAGAGAGGGAAGGAGAGAGTGAGAGAGAAATGGGTGGGATGGAGGGAGGGACAAGTAGAGAGGGATATCTGATATAGAGAGAAATAGAGAGGGAAGGAGAGAGAAGGGGGGAGGCAGGGAGGGAGAGGTAGAGAGGGATAGGTGAGATAGAGAAAGATAGAGGAGGGTAAAGAAGTAGAGAGGGAAGGATAAAGAAAGAGAGAGAGAGAGAGAGAGAGAGAGAGGAGGGAAAAGAAGTAGAGAGGGAAGGATAGAGAAAGAGAGAGAGAGAGAGAGAGAGAGGAGGGTAGAGGGATAGAGAGAGGTAGAGAGGGATAAGTGAGATAGATATAGAGAGGGAGAGAGAGATGGGATAGAAAGAAGTAGAGAAGGAAAGAGAGAGCTAGAGTGAGAGAGAGAGAGAGAGAGGGAGGGAGAGGTAGAGAGGGATAGGGGAGATATAGAGAATTAGAGGGGGAAGAAGAGAGAGTTAGAGAGGAATAAATGACATATGGAGAGAAGTAGAGAGGGAAGGAGAGAGTGAGAGAGAAATAGGTGGGATGGAGGGAGGGATAGATAAAGAGGGATATGTGATATAAAGAGAAATAAATAGGGAAGGAGAGAGCAAGAGGGAGAGAGAAGGGGGGAGGGAGGGAGGGAGGGAGAGGTAGAGAGGGATAGGTGAGATAGATCACCACTTTCTTCATGTTGTCCACTACTTTTCACGGTCGTAAATAATGTGGGCTCAACCTATCAGCGTAAGTATTGCACCTTATTGGGGTGCAAGTGCTAGTATATCTTGTCCTTGTAGGACCACATAAATCTATATATACTAACTCAAGTGGCCTTGTGGTTGAGTACTCTTTTGTCTTGAAACTCACTTTTGTTTGCTTCCCTTTTTGACATTCATCACAAATAATATTTGTTGTTTTAGTTATCTGTGGCATATGTCTCACATAACCTTTTCATCTTACTTTGACAGAATTGTCAAAATTTATGTGTCCTATCCTTCTATGCCATAACCAACTTTCATCTATTTTTCCAATCATACATTGAGCTTCATGACATTCTCTCAAGTTGTAGACATTTCCATCTATTATTTTTCCTTCAGCAACTAATCTTCCATTGTTCTCTTTTTTGATTTCACATCCTTTGGAATCAAATGAAACATTATAACTATTGTCGCACATTTGACTAACATTGAGTAAGTTGTGTTTCAGTCCTTCAACGTAGTATACATCCTTTGTGAGTAGTTTCCCATCAATTATTAGGATTCCTTTACCTTTTATCTTGATTGAGGAGTTATTACGAAGCTTAACTGAACCACCATTCCAATCTTCTAATTTTTTGAATGTGTTCATGTTTCCAGTCATGTGGTTGAAGTAGCCACTATCTATCACCCACATATTTTTCTTCTCTATGTGTAATGTTGTTTGTGCTAACATGCTTAACTGAAATTTTCCTTTACTCACCTCTTTCCATTCTTGCTTAGTTTCATTCTTCTTTGTTGCTATTTTTTATTCATCTTTGTTCTTGGGGGAAGCAACTACATTCTTTTCATGTTTAGTAGATCTTTCTATACAAAACTTTGCAGTGTGTCGATAGTTATGACAATAGTAGCATTCTATATTCTTATTGAACATAGGAAAGTTGAAGCTTTTACTAGTCTAACTTAAACTTTTACAATCTGCACTTCTATGTCCCAGATTATTGCAATGGTGACACTCTACATCCAAATCTCTCAAGGGTGCAAAATAATTTTTTCTCATGAAATTTGGAGCTGCTCTTCTCAACATTTTGCATTGTATGAACTTATGACCATATGAATTGCATCTAAAACAATAACCATGTAAATTAGGGGTGTACCAATCATTATACTGAGAAATACTTCTAGTTGTTTCCATAGTAGTAGTAGATCTTCTCGTCCTTGGGGCAACAGCATTAACATGTAGGACAACAACGTTATTCTTTGGGGCAGCAATGTTATCTCTTGGAACAACAACATTTTCACTTATGGCAGCATCAATACTATCTCTTGGGATAGTAATGTTAATATTATCACTTGGGGAAGCAACATTTTCACTGGTTTCAATAGTGAAAACAATATTCTTCTTGGGTTTTTCACCCATATTGGAGTTCTCACCATGTTCATAGCCTATACCATTATAATCCTTGCTCTTTTTTTGCTTACCAAGTATATCATTTAGTGCATTAGTGTTGCACTCATTTTTCATTCTCAACCTTAGATCGTCTTGACAAGTTTCTAACTCTATTCTTAGAGTTACTACCTCTTGTTCCAACCTTTGTCACTCTTTTTGATTTGCCTCAACTTCTAACTTCAAAAGTTCACTTATTCTTTGAGCTTCTTCCAACTGTGTCTTTAGAGTGACAATACTCTTTTATAACTGGTCTTGTTCTTTTAATGCATTGTTCTTGAATTTGGTATGCTCTTTATTCAAATTTTTTAATTCACTAAGAGCACATATCATCTCTCCTTCAAGATCAACTTCAGCATCATCTTCATCTTCCTCATCATTATCAACTATTCTTGAATTTTTAGATTGAGCATTATTTTCAATCTTCTTGTCATTTAGAACTTCTTGAGCCATGAAGAGATTTACCTCTTTCTTATCTTCACTAGTGTCTTCAGCTGAATCACTTTCATCATTTGATGCTTCACTTTCAACAGTGAGAAGACTTCTCTTCTTCATAATTTTCTTCTTCTTGGATTTGTAGAAATTCTTAGGTATGAACTTATTAGTTTCTTCAGTGTTATCTTCCTTATTCTCATAAGGACACTTAGCAACAAAATGTCCAATCTTTCCACAATTAAAACACTTAAAGGGAAGCTTGTCTTTATACTTTCCCAATCCTTTCTCTAGTTTCTTGACAAAGTTTTCTTCACCATTGTCAGGTTCTTCTTGATCAACATTTGCAGTTGCTTCTTTTCCTTTCTTCACTAAGTTGAAGGCGGCTTCTCTCTTAGAAGGTTCAACACTCACAGTCCTCATTTCATAGGCAAATATGAACCAAATAATTCATCCATGGAGAGGGTCTTATATTATTGTTAATGACCTTAGAACTTTCTTAAGAATTACATCATCCTCAATTTCTTCTCCAAGTCCTCTTACAGCATTAACAATCTCATCAACTCTTAGCAAGTAATCAACTATCTTTTGATCTTCCCTCATCTTCAATCCTTTTAAAATGAGCTATGAGATTTTGTAGCTTGGCTTCCTTCACACTCTCATCACCTTCATAAATCTTTTGTAGCTTATCCCAAGTTTGTTTTATAGATTTGCAGTGCATAACTTTGACAAACTTGGTATCAGACAATCCACTAAGAATAACATGCTTGGCTTTGGAATTGTACTCATATTCCTTTTTAGCATCAAGGTCAGTTGGAGGAGTTTGGGGAACAGTATAACCATTTTTGAAACTCAACCACACATCACAACCTAAGGAGGACAAGTAGGTTTCCATTCTTCTACTCTAGAAAGCATAGTTAGTGCCATCAAACATAGGTACTTTCACAGAAGAGAATTCATGCTTAGACATTGTGTTCACAAATCAGAATCTACCCAAGCTGGATAAAGCTTTCTAATAGGGAACTTGAGGCTTTGATACCAATTGAAGGAACACAAAGACCACTGAGAGGGGGGGTGAATCAGTGGACTACCAATTTTAACTCTTCTAATAAATATGAAAATAAACACTAAAAGCATAAACCAGGAGCAAAGGAAATGTATCTAAACCAAACACACAAAATGCATCCCACAATACAAGATGTACGAGGAAAAACCCAAGATGGGAAAAAACCTTGGTGAGAATAGCTATTGGAGGCTACTACTCCAATCTAACCTCACAATGAAAATGCTTTTTGTTACAATGTATGGGCACCGACCCAATGGAACACCAATTCCAAGTTTATAAGCACCAACTCAAAGGAGCTTCTACCCCTAATCTAAGCACCCACTTAGATGATTATACAATAAGAGATTTATAATTATAAATTCAATATCATAAATGAAGTTTTGTAACTCAAACAAAAATTTCACTTGAAAGACTTTTGTTAACTTGTTATCCTCAAACAACTTTTGGTCTTCAATCATTCACTACCTCTGCAAGTATCCTTGCACTTACTCTACAGGACACTATAATCTACATCCACACAACAAGTCTCTACAAAACTAAAACATGTCTTCACACACTTCTACAGAAAATAAAACTTTCAACGCTCAGAAATGCATACTCTGTTTTACAGAGTCATCTACACTCTTCTCCACACTCATACCTTCTCTACCACACTCTCTACTCTAAAGATTACAACATTTTGTACACTCTACAACAATGAATCACAATATTGGTTATATATTACTATTGTTAGAACAAAGATATTTTGAAGCCCTAATCTTCAAACAAATATTTTTACAACATTCTCTCAGTAAATTTCTGAAATTCATGTAGCTATCTTTCTACAAATTTTTGATATTCCTATAGCTACTTTCTACAGAACATTAAAAAGCCAAAATCTTACTCTCTTCCAATCATATTCCATCTGCAAGATTTTTAATGCTCTTATTAAGAAACTAAAATATTTTATGTTGATACTTATTTTTAAACTAGTCGTCATCAATTTAAAAATGCCTCTTTTGTATTTAAAACAAATATCAGATTTCTTTTGCATCAATTATTTGATCTGACAAGTTTATCAATAGCAATCAGATTCTTGTAGCTTCGATCTTCCCAGCATATCTGCAGCTTGCAAATCTGATTTTAATAATAAATAAGAACTTTTTCTAGGGAATTGCCAACAACTGAAACTCAGCAAGAGGTAAGAAACCTAGATAAAATATTTAAAACTATTTTCATTCAGTGTCGCTTGAGAAAGAGACTTTTTCACTAAGCAAATAATCACCTAAATCTAATTTGCATCGATCAAAGAAAGAATATTGTAACAGGTAAAAATCTAATATGCATCGAACAAAGACAACTACCTTTCTGAATGGAGGAGTCAACTTAGGGTATAAACCGATATACCTTAGTTTGTAGAAAATGACAAACAAAATATTTTGACTAAGGGTTCAACCTACACCACGTAATCCTGTAGCTAGCATAACATCTAAATAATGATAGAAGCAAATCCAATCTCTTGCAATCGCATACAACCAATTTCCTTTAGTAGCGCACAACCAATCTTCTTTAGCCGCACAAAATAAAACTCTACACATTCACAAACCCTAGCAAAATAAAAAATTAGTTAATTGGCCAAATCTCTAGATCATTACTATGTCGTCATTAATCCACATACTATTTTCCACATGTATGCCAAATCAATGTTCTCTCATTGGCCCAACTTTCAAAGTTGTCTTTTTACTTTTTGTATTTTAAATATTGACCATCGTTTGTCTTTTTGCATAGTTGTCTTTTTCAATATTAAATATGCACACTGTTGTAGTGGAAAAATGCATACTTCTTGCTGCCGCATCTACATACCTCCTGCAGCTACATACAATGGTTTCGACTGTAGCTGCAAATTGTGAGATTGTTGTAGAAATTTCTTGCCACTATAAACTTCCTGTAGCTACAACTGCATACTTGTTGCAGCTACGTTTTGCATTATACCATGGATTTGACATCAATGGCAATCTAAATCCAATCAACAAATGCAATGCCAACAATCTACATCTAATTCCAACACCTCATCCCTTGTGACTACCCCCTCGAAAAACAGGAAGAAGGGTAACCCTAAAGGAAAATGGGCAGTCAAGCATCTTATTTTGCATGAGTCAGAGTCCCATTCTGATGGTGATGACATGAAGGTGGGCTTTGGGGACTTCACGCCCAAGCATGAAGCTATGGACATTGGCCAGGCTAATACTAAGGTGGATGGTAAGGAGGAAGGGCTCCAAGAGAATGTGATGACAACAGAGGCCAAGGATAAGCCCAGAAGGGTTTCTAAGCACATTGCCAAGATGAAAAACCAGACTCCAAAAGATTTGATTAAGGATACCACAGAGCTTTGTAAGGAGAAGGCTCTAGAGGAGAAGGTGGTGGAAATTTATGATTCCTCGGTACGTGACTCTCCTAATGTGGAACCTGAGGGTGAGAAAAAGGTTTAGGGGGAGGAGGATATTGAGAAAAAACAAGAAAAATTGGAGCCTCTTAATTTTAATCCCCTGTCGAAGGACTTCTCCTATCTTAATGACGATTCCACCTCTATGTTTGAGCTTCTTGACATGGTCAAGGTGAGGGCTACTGGCATTTTCAAATTGGATAAATGGACTCTCCTGGAATTCAATAGGGCCAACATCAAAATAAGGGGATTGAAGGAGAATTTGTAGAATGTTCTGAAAGGTTCGATCTCGAGTATTCTGATTGATAGAGTTATTGAGCTTGAGTGTCCATTCACTAACTTTGAGTCCCTTTGTGAGCAACAATTGGCTAGTTTAGAAGCCAAGGTTTTAGACACCAATGTGGATATCAAGAAACTTCTCCATGCTTGTCACATTTCAGTGAAGAATAGTGTGGACTCTTTGGAGGTTTTGTTTCACAAAATCAGTAAGCTTAGAGAGGACTAGTTGTATTTTATGGGTTAATGGAGAAGGAACAATTGGCCAAAGGTAAAGGCAGAAAAGGTGTAAAGGATGATGGTAAAGGCCCTGCTACTAGAGGGTTGGTTGACTGGAAGAATTTCTTTGAAGCTAAGAAAAAAGAGTTGTTGGACATGATTGGGATGCATAGGAACCAAGAGCTTGAGGTGGCCAACACCTTAAGTAGTTTGAAGTAGTGTACTGTTGTTTTTTTTTTTGTCTATTTTTTTGTTGTTGGGTCTTAGTTTATTTCCTATTGTTTTGTTGTGGTTGGTTGTTGCTAACAGTTTAGTGTTATATCTTGGGAGCATCATTTTGTTTATATTGGTATTTTGGGTTTTGGGTTGCTACCGATGTTTTACTTTAGTGTTTTTTGAGCAGCATTTTGTACCTAAATTTGCAAAGGGTTTTGAGTCCCTTCAAAACCTATTTTTCCCTATAAGAGAGGGATACCAACCTCTGCAAGGCCCCAGGTCATGAAAGGTCGAGAGTAGTCTGGTTGGCCTAACTTACCTTAGTTTCCAAGGGTGTTAGGATGGATGGGATGAGAATGATGAGGACTATAAGGCTCTTCAATCACTCTGCAAACTTGAGAGTTGAAAGGAGACCGGGCGAGTCATCTTTTAGAGTCAACTCTATGTCTCGGGTAGCTCTTTGTCAAAGGAAAGAAGCATGGTTCTAAGACGACAGCGTGACGCATTGGTGTCTCACAGGTGTGCTAGCATTTGTACAACCAGAAAACCAAAGAGACAAGACTTAATCTATAAAATATGGACTAGCAGCCTAGCTTAGGAACTTCTAAAGGTGTAAAATAAGACAATAAAATATGAAACGTAAAGATGAACATGATAAAGAAAGTAGATTACCGCAAGGGTGATGAAGATGATATCACACAACAATTCTTTTGCCTGCTTTCTCCAAGATATCTCCACCTACACACAGAAAAGAGAGAAAATGTTGGAGTGCTATATAGGGGTTTGCCTTTGTCAAGCCCTCATTTTGGTGTTTCCACCTCCACAGACAACCAAGATTGCAACGATGTAGAAATAAAGTGATAAAGAAAGAATACAAGCCAAGTAGACCTAAAACACTACAAAGCAGTATGTGCTAACTCAACCATAAATAGAGAAGATGAGAGGAGCTTACCACCTCCATCCAAAGCACTCAAGGCTAGTGGAGGAGAAATATGAGAGGAACCCAAGCCTCTACTACAATGGATTCATCCTGTGATTACTCTATCGAAGTGATGGAGTGATATATTTTTGCTATGAAGTGTGAAATGTTGCTACAAAGCTTGGAGTGAATGCTCAAAGTGTGGAGAGATTGTGTAGGATTTAATTAAAGATTAAAATGGATGGATGAAGAAGGAATGGAAGAAAATGGCCATATTCAAGTCGATCGGCCGAAGAAAGGCATTACACTTCAACCTCCAATAGGAAGTGTAACATTTTTGTAGACTCCAGCTATAGGAATCGACCAGGTATGTAAGCACGTCGTGTGGACATCTGTGCACCGCATGGGTGTCCTCGACATAAATTCCTCCATCGACACACAAAATAGGAGCCAAGTGTGATGGTAGAAGCGGCCTTATGTGGAATTAAGTCTCTAAGTTTATTTTTCTAAAATGTAAAGGGGTGAAAGGGGAATTTGTGTTAGAGGTGAAAATTCACTC
Organism: Sequoiadendron giganteum; assembly: GCA_007115665.2. Classification (NCBI taxonomy): domain Eukaryota; kingdom Viridiplantae; phylum Streptophyta; class Pinopsida; order Cupressales; family Cupressaceae; genus Sequoiadendron; species Sequoiadendron giganteum. The sequence goes on along the minus strand of CM021100.1, from coordinate 581,621,564 downwards.
CTATACATTCTTGTATAATCAAAAATTCATCAAAATGAATTATTTTAGCCCCAAACTCCTCTTGACTCAAGTTGTAACCATATGGGTTGCTCAAACAGGCCCAAAATAATTGTAAGTGAACCAAATAGATCACTTAACTACTTATCATTTTGTGAAACTCTTGCATGACTATAGATGTCTTATCTACTTGTAGATGACTAGGCCTTCAAGGTGTTATAGGAGAAGCTTCAAGATTATCAAATGTGTCCTTTGTTCACTTGAAAACATCATCCCTACTTGCCAATCCTTCTAGCCCTTTGAAACTTTATTAAATCCTTAGGATCATGTTTGATGAGGACTATCACCTTGAAGGTTATTATGCTTTATAATTTATCCCTAACTAAGTTTTTCAAAACTCAAGATTTGCTACAAGGAGATGCCTCTAATTCACTGAATGAAAGCATTATTAGTTTTGTAGCACTGTTCATAAATTGTTTTCACAAATATGACCTATCACTATCTATAATGACAAGGATATAGACCAAGACATAGATTTTCAATTGATTCTAACTTATACACAGTGATTCACAAGCATGAAAATTGGTGGACTACCCTTGATTGAATAGTAGATGTTTGGGAAAATCATATGTTAAAATGATTGTGTTTTTGTAATACCCCTTCGTTTTTCTTCTTGTTCGGTTTGCTTTATGCTATGTTTGGTTGCAGCTACTTTGATTTTGGATACATTTTAGTTATGATGTTATGATTGCTACTATTGAGCGACATCTATTTTGGTGCGATGTGGTTATCTGATTTTGTTTCCCATGCTTTAATGGATTAATGATGTTAGTAGAGTTATCATGAGTTTTTATAAAGGAATAATGATTATGACATTAATGTTAGTCTTTGATGAGTGTATTGGTGAAGAGGACGGGTTTGCATCACTCGCTTGCGAGCGCCCTGTGAATTCATGATTTCTTCTTCACGGTGTGTATTATATGCTAGATATATTATGTTGCTTACTTGGTTGTAGATTGCAGGTACATGACATTGACTCCACCTGGTTTCACAGGTCTGAGTGTGTCGATCCAACGGTTAAGTTGAACAGGAGATAATAACTAGGTAACATGTGTCAAGTCTACGCCCTAACCTTAGTGTGTCGTCAGTCGTGTGTGTCAAGTCATTGTTTGTCTTGCTTTAATCATATTTAAATTTTGAAGGTTTCTTATTTGGAAATAGATATTTAGAATTATTGCATTAAATCATGTTGATGGTTATTTAATTAAAATTTTATTTTGTTGATTGAGATTATTATTCAAATTAATTGATTAAAATTTAATTTATTTAATTAATTAAATTTAATCCAAAAGGATGAATTTAGTTATTAAATAATTAAATTAATTAATTAGTTGTGATGCAAGAAAATGAAAGGAAAGAAAAGAATTAAAATTAATTTCGGAATTTAATTTCAACTTGTGGGAATTAAATTAGAAATTGTAATTAAATGTTTATTTGGGGAATTAGTTTCAACTTTGAAAATTAATTTATTATTTCAAATTGCATTTTAAATTGAAAGTGGGTTTTCGAAAATTGAAATTGAAATTAATATCTAATTTGCATGCAATGTGAATTAGGGTTGCATTAGGTATTTTTGTTTTATAAGGAATGCATGTTTTAGTTTTGGGGATTTTTGTTGGGGGGAGAAGGTTTTGAAAGGAATATTTTGGGGAAAATTGCTCAAAGAAGGATTTGAAGAAAATTTCGATTGTAGTTTTGATTTGAGAAAAGACTATATGCATTTGTTGGGTTTTGGATTGGATTCATCTCATGATCGAGGAACAACTTCGAGAGATCTGTGGAGGAGGCTTGCATCAAAAATTAATCTTCTCCTGTAGCTTCTTGAACCAAGTTTTCCTCTTTGTGTTTTATTGTTCTTGGTTACTGTTAAAATAGTAGTGATTTGAGATTCGTTTGATAAATCTGTTGTTAGAAAAGAAATTTGTTATTTAAATCAAGTCTAGAGGTTGAGCAACACATTAGATCTGCTTTGGAAAATTTAAACCCTCTGTTAAAAAAATCAAGTTTATTTTGAAAACCCTCTGTAGAAATTAGGTGGTGAAACCTTGAGGATTTAGAAACTTATGGTTTTAATTTAGATCCATTTGATTTTTCATCTAATTGTTCATGAATTTGAGAAAATAGTTTAAAAGAATTAATTCTTAAGATCTTGGTGAAATTTGGATTTGCTGGAAAAACGTTTCACAATTTCACCTGTAGGTGAATATTTTTACAAAATCTCCCTATTTATCTATTGTGGAAATTCATTATATATATATATATACATATATATATTATATAAACATATATATATATATGTATATATAATATATATATCTATATTATATATATATATGTATATTATATATATATATATATAATATATATATTTAATTGTTTTTATATTAAATTGTTTTGGTTTAAAATTTTATTACGCCATCCGTACGACAGCCTTTTTTATTGTTTGGAGTTTTTGGAAATTCATGATTGTCTTATTTTTTTGCCATCGGATCTTTCTTTTAGTTTAGGGTTTGTTTGGGGGATGCTTGGGAGGCACTGCCTCCACAGCCGCCCCCATGAGGGGACGACTATGGAGGGAGACCTCCGCAACCCCCTTTCCCTTTCCTTCCTTGGCACGGCCGGAGTGGGTGTGGGTCGGCTGAGACAGCCACCCCTCCCCACAGTGTTTTGAAGCGGCATTGATGCCAATCCATCCGCCCCTCCCTACATTGGAGCGGCCTTCGACTGTGGCGTTATCTTTACCTGCAAACCCTGGGCAAAATCTGTCTGCCATAACATTTGGATGTTAGGGTTTTGAGAATAGATAATGGTTATAAAATAGAAAATATAGATATTTCGATTTTAAATTGTAATATGAGTGTAATGAAATTTAATATATATATATATAGATAATAAAATGTGTAGTAAATATATTGTGTAAATTTGTATATTAAAAGAATGTTATAATACATTTTAGTTGTATTTAAATATTTAAATAACATAAGCAATTGGTAAGTTATATATTGAATATTAATAAGTTTTATTAAAATGACGTATTTGTTTAGTAAAATATGTTAACATATATTTGATGTATATTTACATGTTGATTTTAATCAGGTGTATAATTAGTATTTAATTTGTTTTATTTAAGTGCAAATATTGGAGTTTGCATGAAGATTTTTAAAGGATAAGGTTGAATGCATGGGAAGTTAGATAAGGAAAGATATTGTATAAATGACATGTTTTTAAAGGGAAAGTAAGAGATATAGGATTTAGATGGGAAATCGAAAATATTATTTGTACTATTTTTTATGATAGTATTAAAAGTAAATTTAGAAAATGATTATATTGAAAAGGAAGCTAATTATTTTAACTTATTTATTTCTATTAGAGCAATTTAATTATTGTGAATGAAATTATGAATGAGATATGGATTTAGTACATCCAAAAGTAGTGATTCTCTCGTGATTGCTTTTTATATTTTATTTCCTCGTACTTCATAAAGGGTTGTGAGTTTAAAATAGTTTAAATTCCCTATTATAAAAATGGAAAAGGTGTATATGATTATTTGAGTAAACCATGTTATTGTGCCTTTGCCTTTGTATACGTAACCTATTTGCTTGAGTATGGATTTAGGAAATCCAAATATTAGATTTGATTAATGACTTGAATGCTTTTTGTTGCTATGTCGTCAAGTTGTATTGTGGGTTTTGGGATTTAGTGTTATATAAGTCTTCCAGAAGAACTTAGAGGATAAGGGTTGTTGAATCTTATGCCATTCAGTTATTTTCCCTTGGGTAGTGCATGGCATCTTTTCATTTTTACCCGGTTTCCATGAATGGGGATGTTTTGTACCTCCTGTGAAAGGAGTGGACTATGTGTTTGTTGCCTCCAAGATGTTTGGAGTGAGTTCTATCATTTGTTTCCTCCTTGTGTTGGAGTGGTTATGATGCCTAGTTGTTATGCACTTGTGTTTCCCTTGGTGATTGGTTTGTGAGTGTGTTGTTCATTAGAAGAGTGGCTTCTGTTAGGCACCAGAGCCCAAAGAGGTAAACTGGATAACCTTCAGGAGTGATTTAATCAAGTGATAATTAAAGTAATGTACCTAGAAGATTAGGACTAACTTCTCACTAATCAAGATAATTTTACCTCACTCATAGACACAAGGGCTTGTTTAGACTTGGGATGAGTGGGAAGGCCTGGAATGGCAAGATCAACTATCTTGTCCATACGAGAGATAGTTGATTCCGCATGAGTGAGTATGAGTGTCGGGATTCGGTTGAGGCCACCAAGATTACTTGTGTCGGAGCCTATGAAGAATGCCCAGAGGAGATCTCATGACTACTATGCGATGACGCTCTATCTAGGACAACAGTTGTTTATTATTTTATGTGTATGGTTCTGTGAACATACTTGATTAATACTATGTCTGGAAGTAATGTGACCTATGCCAGTGATATTTGAGTTGTACTTGATTTGTACTTGTATTGTAATTGAGTTGTACTTGTTTAGTTCATTTTTTTGGTTATATCAGTATGAGTCAGTATGAGTCTACCTTTGGTTAGTGGTTGTAGATCTTTGTCCATGTTATGTTGTTACTATCTCCTAGCATGGGGGGTGGGCCTTCGAGTACCACATTGGTAGGGTGGAACATGCACCAAAACCGTTGGGTCCCCATTGATCTTCAGTACTTGGTGGTGAGACATCCAGATGGACAGCTTGCGGTTCTTGTTGTAATTTCTGGCATTGTAATATTTCAAACTGTATAAGTTATTTTATCCCTCTTATGTTTATGAGGTGAGATTATGTAATTGTAATACAGTTGTACTATTGCCTCATTCTGGGAATGAGTGATGTAACTATTGGACTAATTTCATGAGTATGAGATTGTATCTTGGTTGATTATCTTATTATGTTTTGTGGTATTCTTATGATGTATGATGTTTACTTCATAAAGTTTATAATGCTATGGTTATATGTAATATGTATGTGTGGGTTTAAGAAATCCTAACCTTGTAGCCTTAGAGGTTGTTGTTAATTTGTAAGTGATTGTGTATGTTAAATGCACTTTATAAAAAAAAATTTGGTTCGCTTAAGGCGTTAATTACAACTTCCTTTAAGGTTACTTGGTGGGACATTACAGTTTTTCTCATAAAAGGTTGTCACCCAAATGCCCTTAATCATGATTGAAACTTGGTAATGAATTTCCTCATATCACCTTATTAATGGAATTGAATTACATATGGTTATGATTTTCTTTTTGTATGCTCATAGTCATATGCAATGGAGTTATTGTCATGTTTTATGGAGTCTTTTGCTTGTGGTACTGCCACCTTTATTTCTTTTATCACAAACTCTTCATATTAACATGACTATATTTAAACTTCCAAACTTTTTCTTTCCCTTGTCTTTTGAATCATTTCCTTATTGCCACTATGATTGCATTGTCCTTGAGGCTACCCTTTTTCCTTCTATGGTATGTTCCCTTTGCCATCAAACTTTTCTCCTTTACATTCGCCTTTTTTATTGTTGTTTAATCAATGGATTATCTCTCTGTAGTTTCTCTTAAACTGTGATCTTGGTTTGTGCCCTTTTATGACTAAGTTAGATCCACTTGCATTTTGATAGTCATATACTTGCACTTATGATTACCCTCTACTTCCATTTTTGCTTGTCCATTGTCATGTGGATTATCTTTTTGATTTCTATTTAAAGGGTTGGCCCTTTGTGTTGATGATATGATTATTTTCTTTTGATGCATGACTATTGTCCTTTAGTGTATAAATATCATCCTTTACTGATATGGTGGATTGTCTATTAGTGCATAATTTTTTCCCTCATGAAACCTCTTGCAAATGTTCCCTTGTAGTGACTAATCATTGTCATACCTTCATATGATTTGATGATGCAACCATAATTGTTGGCAATCCCTTTATGCAAAAATTATTGATAGTCATAAGGATCCTTGACAAGACTTTAATCAAAGTCATTAATATCCCAAATCATTAACCTTTGACTTGTCCATATTGAGGTTTCCTTCATGGTGAGGATTGTCCTAATTTAACCTTAAAGTCTACCCCCTTATTGTATTTTTTAATAGCTTGAGACTACCCCTAATGCACTGGTCACTGTCATGAAAACCTTCCTAAGGTATGGGTTGCCTTTATTTTTTCAAAACTTTTTCTTCATTTACGTAACTTTGGAATTTGAGTTTTTTTACCACATTCTAAGCCAATATTTTCCCTTATGAAGGGACTATGCATTGATTTAATTCATCATTTTTCAAGCTCAACATTGTCTTATATTCTTGTTCTCTTTCCTCTAATTACTCATTGTTTCCCTTTAAAGTTTATTTTTTGACAATCACAAACTACCCTTATAGTGACTATGTTTACTTTCCCTTTGTTTGCTTTGATGATGCAATAAGAGCCCTAGCTAGGATTTGGTCTAGCTCTTGACTATATGGATGTGGTTTCTTTTATAAACCCTTAGTCATTTTGCATTGGTTGGTGGGTTTTTCCTTCTATCATCTTAAGGTTGTGCTTTATGATACCTCACACTTCTCTTTTCATGCTCACTTAATTCCATCAACACATAGTTCTTTGCCCATGCTAAAGGTCACTGCCATATAATTCTCATTGACTATGAATGCCTTTATTGATGCATATTACTTGAGGTGACTATCTTTATTGATTTTGAATTAAATCCTCTTTCTCTAAATGATTATCCTTGTGTGCAATGCATTGACTCAATCCATTAAGATAATTTTTATCTTCTCCATTGCATCACTGTCATTGTGGATCCAAAAGTATTCAAATTCTTTTCCAATTGGCATTATATCAAAAGACTATCTTTATTCATCTTGGCATTGTCCTCTATCAAATCATTTTCAAAAATAACAGGTCCCCTTTTATGACTATCACTTTTAATGGCGATGCCTTTCATGGTTTTCCATCACATGGGTTCCTTTCTTTGCATATAATGACTTGACAACTTGCCAAGAAAGCTTTATATGTTGTTTCCTCGTGTCCTTTTCTTTTCCTTTAAGTTTTTAGTTCATGTACTATGACCATCTCTTTTTGGAAGGATTCACATTCATGCTAAACTACACCCATATCAAATCACAAAGCTTCCCTAGATGCATTGAATCCTTACTTTAAACTATTGACGATGCATGTATTTGATACCATTTTTACACTTAACCTTTGCTTGATGATCCTTTATCATTATAGGATAGTCATGTCCTCACATAACCCTACCTAACCATAAACCATAACCTAAGCAATGTCCCACTCTCTTATTTTTTTGCACAAACCTCGTGATCTCTATGACTGAGTTATCTTGGTGAAAAATGTCCTTGATAATCTACCTTGGTTTTATGCCTCTCTTTTTTTTGTTCTCTTTAAACCTGAAGTCATTGATGAAAACTTTGAGACTCTTATGTTTTTGTTATTTGTTGTTTTCATTATACTCGCATATGACTACCTTATTATTAATGGAGATCACTCTTTTGCACTCACCCAACCATATATCCATCAATATTCATAGTCATCTTGTTATAAGCAATGTTATTTATTTATTGATGGATTTTGGATTGGTCTTCACTATCCTTTCATGGTGTTTTGACCTATAGATTATCTTTATCTACCCTAGGAGCTACAGGAAAGCAATATGTTGTCTGTTGGGCTCAACCCTTGAGGGAGCCACATTTTTCTCCACACACAACCAAATTTGAGCAAATTTATTTGTCATTCCTATGATTTGTAAACAGTTAAGGATGTAGGCTAGGGCTTTAATGCATTCCTTTGACTTGCCTATGATTTTTTTCTTATTTTCAAATTTCTTTGCTTTTTTCATGAAACTAAATAAATTATGCATAACAATCTGTTGTGTATACATTCAAAAGTATTGAACAAGAGTTAAAAATAAAGAAGTAAAATATTTATTGAGTTCACCTATCAATATGAGCCCCAAATCTTTGATTTTGTATGGTTGGGCATGATTGAAGAGCTCATATCTTGTTGTAACCTCCTATTTCTTTCTCCTCATGGCAAGATCAACTAAAAACCCCTTCAAAAACTTCATGCATCCCTCTTGAAACTCATTATCTTTAAAAACAAATGGAACCCTAGCCTCTCATTTGAAGATATTTTCCTTTTCTCCATTTTCAGCACCCAAACAAGAGTTTTAACTTTTTTCTTTTTCATGCAAATTATAAAAAACTCTAACTTTGGCATGAAAACTTAATGTTTTTTTTCTTTTCCTTTTTTCTTTTTTAATGTGATTAAACCTCATTTTGCTTTTGGCATGGGAATTAAAATTAAAAAAATTAATAATGCTAAGTTCTAAGTTCTGTTTATATAAAAAATGGAATACACAAGCAAGGGAAGCCAAAATTTCATGCCCTAGAAGATGAAGAATGTCAAGTGTTTTACATTTCTCAACGTAAGCCATGGTAGCCAAGATAGGGTATGCCCCAAGATCCCTTGACCTATTATATGCTATTTTGAGGTAGTAATGCACACTTTTTTGGATATTGCTGATATGTGGTTGTCATTGATGTCAACACTATTGGCATTAATTTCTTTAAGGTTGTATATGTCGAGGATATTGAGAAAATTGTAATAAAATATGTTGAAGGTTGTCAGTGAAGTAGTGAAGTTCAATATGATGGCTAGTTCAGTATATTCATGGTGAGAAGTTGTTGATTAAAGGTTTTGTTTTCAAGTATATCTAGTTTATCCATCGGAAATTTTAGAGGTTTGCATGAATATTTGATCAAGTTATGAGTATTTGTGTTCTGACAGTTGTTTTGTTGCTTTAGTTGGTGTTCCTAAAAGAAGATGATGTGATTCTGGTAATCTGAGTTGGTTTGGATGCGTCTATGGTGATTCATGATGCTTGTGGATGTTTCTAGATCATGCTCTATCTATGTTGTTGGTTTGCATTGATTGTTATGCTCGTGATTGGTGATTTTCTTCTGTGAGTTCATGTTTTTTCATGATCATGGCCAACAAGGTGATTTTAGTGTGTTGTGGATCTTCAAGGCTAATTGTTTAAGGTGTTCCATGTTCAAGACATGTTTTTTTGGGTCCCTACTATTTTTTGGCTGACATTGGTTGATTCACATTGATAATTGTTTATTAATTTGGGCCAACAGTTTGTACACATTTTATATTTTGTTGGATTGACATGTAGTTGATGTCATCCTTAGTTGTTGATATTTATGATTGATTGTTTTGAGGAGAATGAAATGCAAGGTGCGAGATGTGTGAATGTTGTGTGCGAATAAAGTTCAAATCTTTCGAAGGTAGAAGTAAAGTGTGAAGAAGAGTGAGCAAAATAAAGTGCTTAATTGAAACTGTAATTAGGCATTAGAAAATGTTATTTTCACAGTTCAAGATCTGTTGGATGTAATCTGAATGTGACTATAAGACAGTGTGTCTTCCTTTGGATAGTAAGGCTTCTTGTATTTGAGAAGTGAGCTCTAGGCAGTGTTCCTGAATGCATGTGCATTCCCCATTTACAATACTTTTAAAAGAGTATCAACTTATGGATTAACCTCCACCATGGTTTTTCCCCTAACAGGGTTTCCACGCAAAAATCTTGGTGTTATGTGTGTTTTTGATGTGGTGATGGTTTATGCTTTCATGTTTATTTATCAAATCTAAGAATAAGTTTAATAAGTATAATTTATGTGACAACTAATTCACCCCCCCCCCTCTCAGTTGTCTGCCCTTGTGTTGCCAACACACTTCCCAAATTGAAACCCTCAATCTTGGACCAATGTACAAAATCCATAAAGGCTAATGCCCCAAGCTGCTAATTGGACTCAAAAACAATAAGGCATATGCCCACCAAAAAATTACTAGGGACCAAATTATAATTACTAGTGGCCACCCCAATGGAACCAATGGCCATCACAGTGTCAAGGAGGTCGACAATGGAAAAATAAAAACCTCAATTACCCACAGCCATATCACCCCTTACAACCATAGAAACCAGGCATAATTCCAAATCCAACCATGGATGCACCAACACCACCAAGAGAACCTCAATTTCCAGCACAACCTATACATAACCCCAAAAAATAAGCCTATCCAACAAGTTTATGCTAATGAAACCATGCAATACCCTACTTATGAGGTTGAGGTGAGTGATGTCCACCTCAGTTAAGGTAAAATGCTAGCTGGTCCTTCATCTCCTCAAATGATAGAGTTGACTGATGAAGAACTCCCAATAGAAACTATGGACAAACAACCTAGAAAACCTAAATCAAATTAGGATAAACTAACAACCATAAGTCCAGAACCTTGTTGTGTGGGAGATTTGGAAAGAGAGGAATAGGATAATTTTTCTAGAAAAGAAAGAGGATCTAAAGAGATTGTTGAACAGGATTGACATTTCAATAGAGGAGGTGGTAGGTAGTGTTGCATCGCAAGCCTTGGGGCTAAGGCTTCCCTATACTTTGGTTGAAAAAATATTGCATAGTGAATGGCTAGGTATCAATATAAGAGCTTGGCAAAGCATTGGTGAAGAGGAGAAGAAAGTTGCTTGTGAAGATGTTCATTGGGAGCATCCGTCTTTCAGGTGGCATAAGGTAAATTTTGATGGAGCCTCTAAAGGGAATCCTGGTCCCTCAGGGGCTGGTGCTTTAATTAGAGATTGGCAAGGAAATATTGTGGCATTAGGGGCGAGAAGGTTAGATGTAGGGACAAATAATGTTGCAGAGGCTAAGGTAGCTTTGCTTGGTGTTGGATTAGCCCGATCCATGGGTGTTCACAAACTTCATCTCGAAGGAGATTCCATGATCATTACCCAAGCCATTGCAAATGGAGGTGCAATTGCTTGGAATTTATAGGGGCTAGTTAGTGTCATCTTAAAGGAGTTGGATTGGTTCAAAATTTTAAAGTTTGTCATATCCAAAGAATGGGAAATTGTGAAGCTAATACTCTTTCTAATTGGGCGGTGTCTTTTGACAATGTGGGGGATTCACAAGTAGAATATTTTAGGCACATGGGGTTAGGGGAGGACATGTATTTTAGGGAGCAGTTTAGTTAGGTTTTGGGGTGATGATGTGTGCTTTGACAAGTCCTCTTGTGAATACAACCCAGAGGTGTTTTTAATGATTCTTTTTGAATCATGGGTTTAATGGTTAAACTTGGTGTTTTCGATGAAATGATAGGTGGGGAGTATGAAGTCTATCTCTCACATTCCAAGGAGTTGGTAGGCATCCTTGGTTGATGTGGGTTGTCATTTCATCTTCAGGTTAGTGAATGTGAATGGTTTTTGGCAATGGAAAAAAGCTTAGCATTAATGAAGGTTGGTGGAGAGGTTTGGGTGATTATACCTGGCACGTATTGGGGCCTATTTAAGGAAGGTTGGGCAGTGTTGAGTGTACTCAATTTTTACAGAATAGTCAGGAGTTAGGTCGGTGTTGTTGGGAATGATGGAAGCCATGTATTCCTTCAAAATGAAATTGCAACATAAGGATTTTTTTGGACCCATATCGAAGTTCATATTAAAATTCGTGTTAAAACAGACATTTAATTATGTGATTGAAGCGGTGTTGGCGGTGCTGGGAAGGTTGTTCATTGAAGCAACGCACAAAGGAAGGATGAATGTCGACATTGCCTCAATGATTTTTTCATGGGGGATAGAATTAAACGAGGAGATCAAGGTAATCAGGTGGGTCATAGACTCACTCTTTGAAAAGGAATTGCTTGTGGGGATGGAATATTTTTTGGAGTGGGCTATCTTGGGGGTGGGATATGATATCTTAGAGGGTTTTGAAGACATGGAGGACGCTGAGGAGCTTGGAGTCATCCCATTTGTGAGGTGACGTAGGCGGTTGGATAAGGATGCATATAGGATGGAGTTGTTGGTGGCATGGGAGAATTTCAAATTGGTATTGAGGTGGCACGAGTTTGCGCCAAATCAGGTGAAGGTGGAAATCCCACATTTTATCCCTAGGAAGAAGCACTTGCAGTGAAGGGGTGGAGATCAATGTGCCTTGTTTGGATGGTAGGATGGGTTGCAGTGCAAGAGTGGTAGCTTTTTGGCTTTTTGGCGCATGTCAAAGAATTGGACAAATAGTGGCGTTACCTGGATGGTGTGTGGTTCTCTTTTGCTTGTCACGGATGGGTCTATGTATCTGGGCATTGGTGTGGTTAGTGTAGTGGTGAGCCTTCTGGTTTTCTATGGATCATTAAGCAAACCTTTGGAAACATGTAGCAACTAGAGTCGGGATGGAGGTGTTTTGTTAATGGGTTGTGAATTTTTGCAAGGGCTATTAGGGTGGTGGGTTTGGTCTTGGGATGAAAGCTCGTGTGCTTGTATAGACACATTTTTGATGTAATGGGGTTGGGAGTTGTTAGGGGTTGGGACCATTGGTATTTTTGTGGTGATGCAGCATGTTGTTGTTTTTCTTTTAGCTGCTTCTATGTATACTTTTATCTAATTATTAATAAAATATATCATATTATCAATAAAAAAAAACATAAGTCCAAAACCTCCATTCCCTGAGAGACTAAAAATAGAAAAACATCATTCACAAGTTGAATCTAATCTATTCGGGCAGCTTAGAGATTTTTGCATAAAGATACCCCTCATACAGGTAATTAAGGAAGTGCTAATCTATACCAAGATAGTAAGAGAGTTATGCCTCAAGAAGATAGGCATAAAACACAAGGACCCTCAAATTGTGCATGTTTTAGGATAGCTTTCAGATATTATGTTAGGAAACATAGTTGTCCCTAAATACGTAGACATTGGGAGCCCTTTTGTGGAAGTCAAAATTAATTGCACTCTCAACAAGAATACCTTAATTGACCTAGGAGTAGCCATTGATGTGATGACAAAGGAAAACATGAAGAAATTGTAACTAATGGAGCTATGATCTATACTTACTATGTTATAGCTAGTAGATAGGTCTACAATAAAATTTGAGGGAATTATAGAAGACTTGGTTATAACATTAGACTCGTGGGAATACCCTGCAGAATTTATGGTGTTGAAACCTGAAGAAAATATTGTAGGGTACCCCTCATTCTAGGGAGACCTTGGTTGGCTACTACAAATGCCTCCATAGTTTGCAGGTCTGGTAAGTTGATCATTTCCAATGGAAATGTGACCAAAAAGCTAGTCCTCTATCAACCTTCCTAGCCAAATACATATTTAGAGAAAACCATATGTCATGTCCTAGCTGAGGATGATTAATACTCATTACAAAAATTAATGACTATTGAGAATAGTCCTATGCTAGAAATCCAAGATGAAGATAAATTGCTTGCAAACATCATGCTAAACAATTATGGTAGGGGCCCACAATAATATGATTGTTTAACATGCTTTCAAGACCCACTATAAAACATAATCCCTACAAATACATTCAAGTCGATTTCTTGAATTTTCAATACCTTATTGCCACATAATTGCAATCCCAATATAGCATGCCTTGATATTGCATTTGTTAAAACATCAACCTTGACTATAGATATTACACCGGGAAAGACATTAAATATAAACAGTTAATTGGTTGTTTCACAACAGTCTACTATTGAATGTGTTGCAAGCACACACAACTTCATTTGCATGGGATTACCTGATATGAGAGGAATAGACCCAAACCTATGCATGCATAGAATTTACATCAATGATGGTTACAAACTAGTGTGGCAACCTCAAAGAAGAATGAAACTAGTTGTTTGTGGCATAGTTAAGGCATAATTATAAAAGTTACTAGATGCAGGGTTCATTTAACCAATCTTTAACAGCCAATGGGTGTCTCCATTAGTAACTATACCTAAGAAGGGAGGAAAATGGAGAGTGTTTTTTGAATACCATGAGTTAAATGCAACAACCAAAAGATACCACTTTCCCCTTCCATTCATTGATCAAGTGCTAGATTCATTAGTAGGGAAGTAGTACTTTTCCTTTTTGGATGGGTTCAGTGGATATAACCAGATCAAGATAGCTCTGAAGGACCAAGACAAGACAACATTTACTTGGCCTTGGGTACATATGCTTAATTTTTTTTACCATTTGGGCTATGTAATGTACCTGCAACATTCCAAAGGGCATTACTGAGCATATTCTCAGATTTTGCTCATGATTCTATGAAAGTTTACATGGATGACTTTAAAAATTATGGGAATAACTATGAGGAATCACTTGCTAATTTGGAGAAATTATTATAGAGATGTCAAGATCGTCTTTTGTCCCTAATTCATGAGAAATACTTCGTGACGATGGCTGAGGGAGTAATCTTGGGACACTTTGTGTCCAATAAGGGAATCCAAGTAGACCCAAATAAAATTGAGGTAATATCTATCATAGGGGGAGATATGGATTAGTTGTAAAAGCATGATAAGAAGTGTTAGAACATAAAAACACTAAGAACCCATCAAAGGTTAGTCATATAAGCCCATACTCAATGAAATTGGTTAGTAAATGTCAAAAATATTTTAATTCAAAGCATAGAAACACATAATTCAAAGCAATTGAAATTAAAAAGACAAGCAAACCTTTAATCCCATTGGGGGATTGTGCTCCAAGAAAATGTGTATGGCTCTATTAGGCACTTTCCCATGACTGCAAAGCTTAAAATGATGATTATGACTCACAATTAGCTCATAACAATGAGTAACTCAAGCTCATGAAGCTTGTGAATGATTATTGAAGGAAAATTGAGTTGTTTTATAGATTTATAAATATCAGACCAATCATTAGGATTAAAGATCAAGATTAATAGATGAGAGGAGATCAAGGGATTAAATTGCTCGAGAGCCCAAAATATCTCTATTTTCATGAAAAAATGGTTAAAGATATTTTGAATGGAAAATATCTATTCAAATTTGAATTTGAATTTGGGAATATTCCTTTTGGAGAGAATGTGCTTTTTAGATATTTCAGAGGGAAAAGATATTTTGAAAAGGGAATATCCTTTTTAAAAAATGGGAATTTCTTTGTGCAAGTTGGAATAAATTAGGGAATCAAATAATTATGAAAAATATTTAATTGTGAGGATTAGAAGAAATTAGGATTTACTAATTAAATAATTAAAAATTATTTAATCATGTGATATGTGATATAGAAAAAAAAATTAGATTTAATTAAATAATGAAAATTATTTAATCAAGGTGGAAGGAAGAAAATTAGATTTAATTAAATAATTCAAAATTATGCAATTAAAGGGGAAAAGTAATAAGAAATTATGAAAAAGGATGAATTAACCAAATAATGCAAATTATTTAATTAATAAAGGAAAATGATGAATTTAATCAAATAATGATAAATTATTCAATTAATAGAGAATTAGGTTAAAAGTGGGAAAATGATGTTAATAGGTGATATCAGGATATGTGATACGTTCAGGACATTTTGAGGTGTCTACATTTTTTCCCTCTTTGAAGCGAGGTATTGGTTGCATTGTTTCAAAGACCTAGTGTTGTTCAATTTGTTTTTAAATTCCTTGATGCCCCACTATGCCCCAATAGACAAAGGAATGATGGTGTGTTGCCCCCTCGAGAGATCGACCAGAAAAAATTGGGTTGAGATTGCGACAAGGTTACAAGAGTAGTTCTACTGAGAAGAGGATGAAAAATAGGTCCTAAGAAGTTGATAAAGTGGTTAGGATTGATGATGAGGGTCAACAGTAGGCCAGCAGGTCCACCGAGGGTGAAACCCTAGGGTTTGGGGGTCAAATATAGGATTTTGGGCTCAAAATATCCTCATTTTCACTCTTGACTTTGTGAGATTTTAGAGCTCTGAGCATCCACTTCCTCTGGGCACCTCGCAATGGCGCACATTCCTCGGGCCACACATCACGCAGACCTAGTGCAACAGTTCTTGAGGCTAATAGGAGCAAGCTTGTTGATACGTACCACTTTAACTTTTTCTTACATGTAGTTTTAGGTTGTTAAATTTGTAGCCAAAGTTAGGAAAGAAATCTATTGATCTATGAATCAGTGTGTCTGAACCCCGACATGTTGCATTTGCATTTGTGGAATGTCACATTTGTGATAAAGTGGCACATTTGGGATAGGCTATTGCATTTGGGATAAACCAATGCAGATAAAGAAACACGTTTGAAAATGTATTCATGTTTGAATTTGGGGGTTTACTATGTTTTTGCATAGTGACACCTTTGCTCTTTTGATCAACAAACTTAGGTTTCTTATCAAAAAATTGATAATTTTAGGTCATGGGCACTATGCTTGCAGGTGGTGCTTCATCCCATTTACTCTCAAGAGTGCATGCCTAGGGTTTTGGATCATCTTGCTACTATTGGCAAGGTCGAGATTGAGTTTGTGGCTTCAATTGGACTCTATCACATTGCATATATTTCTAACATTCGAGCACATAGATTGATGATCACTACACTTGTTGAGTGATGGAGGTCCGACACAAATAAAATTCATCTACCCATAGGAGAGTGCACTATCACTTTGGAGGATGTATGGTGCATCCTTAGAGTGCCTATTTAGGGTGCTTGAGTTGTGTATGATATGGATTGAGGAGAAACATACATGGTGAGACTCCCAGGTGAAGACCAAATAGAGGTGGTAGATGGAAAAATTGACCTACATCCCTATGTTAGGGAGGTAGATGATATCACTCTGATTCTAGCTTGACTTATCAAGGGGCCTTTGATTCCCAATAGATGATCACGACACTTTCCTATTGGATGGGGATTGATGATTGATAGTATGATTACATAGGGGATTACTTATGTGTGGGGACCCTGCATCCTCATCCATTTATATCATGACATGAAACATGTCTCCTATAGGGGAGCAACTAGCCTTTCAACTGATGTGACTTTTCTCCATGTATGGGCATGGGAGTGGATAGTCATGACTCAACCAGTGGGAGAGTCAAGGAGAGATCTTGGAGATCCTTTTTCTTATAGATATGCTTCTATGTTGACCTACAAAAGGATTAGAGAGCTACACTATTGGAGGGGTGTATTTGATGAAATTACAAAGTTTGTGTGACATCCATGGATTCGATGCGAGGCATGAAGGGACAACCACCTCCATATGAATTTTTTCAAATAGACTCATTGGTTGATCGAGTACACCCAACACTTCATTGAGAGATATCTACCAGACAGGGTCCATAGATAGTTCAATGAGAGGCAAACAATATTTGATGTTGAATACCACACCACATATGCTCACATAGTGTGGGAGGTCCTAGCAAGGGGTCTTATGGTAGTTTCATAGATGGCGTTGATTTAGTTTGATCAAATGGCTCCCCTTACATGGGGATGGGTAGGTGTTCTTGATGATCCTGGGATGACATAGGATTACAATGCTTGGTGGTTCTAGAGACAACCACTAAGGTTTACACACCCTGCTAGTGTGGGTAGGTCTAGAGTCATAGGGGCTCAATAGAGGAGACGAGAGGTAGGTCATAGCTAAGAGAGATGACAGAGATAGAGGGTTGCAACAAAGAAACAATAGATTGTATAGGTCGTACAATGTGATACCCCTCATCAAGATCCATCTCATTAGGTACCACCATAGAGGGATCAATAGTAGGTACCCCCTCAACCAAATCAACATCAACAACAAGAGATGGGGAATGACGAAGATCCTAATGTCAAATTGACATTAGTTCTTTTATGAGAGGGATCAAGCCCACAAAGAGATGGATGATTAGAGGTTGAAGAGGGATTAGGTTACTGCTCAGGATATTCAAATGATGATAGAGAGAGACCAAGCCCTTGCTGAGAGGGATTGGGCTAGAGTAGAGTGGGACTCATGGATAGAAAACTCAGACACTAAGGTCACCCAATTCCAGAAGGTAGAGACATAGGTGGCTCAACTCATGGCTGAGAGGGATAAAATCGGAGAAGAGAGGGATATAGAGTGCTCTCATATGATGCGGCTAGATATTTCCCAAGGCAATATTGATGAGTCCATTTATTAGTCCATTTCCTGATGTTTTTATGCATATTTAATAGACATTATCAAAAAATCCTTTCAGACATATTCCTATGTTATGCTATCTTTTTATGCTTATTATATAACCTTGGACATGAATTAGAGTAATGGAAATATAGTTATGATATAGTAGCATTATGATTTATATGTGGATTGTATGAAATGTGACTAGAATTTTGTGTTTAATCATGGTAGTTATCTTTGTGCATGTGTTTTGTGGATTAACCTCTTGTAGACCAAGAAGTCACTATAGCCTATAGGAACTGAAAGTTGTAGCCTATAGCAAAAGGAGGTCTTAGATAGAAAAATAGGGGAAGTGCCAAAACAAGTTGAGTGTAATAACTATCGTTTGGATACACCTGATGGAGCAAGTCGTGCATCATTATGACAGTTAATGAGGTATTGAAGAAGAATTATTTTATTGATAGGATTTTGGATAACTAATTATGTGTTCCACATTGCAGATCTTTTTTGCAGAGTTTTAATCCTATTTGAACTCTTGTTCCTTTTCACTTGTAGTTTGAATCATTTGATCTTAATTACATACTCTGGTATCTAGGGAGTTGTAGTTAATGGTTTCAGTTAAGAGTTGTGTTTAGAATAAACTCCCCCATGCCTATGTATAGTCGGTGGTTGAGTCTTTAGATAGTTGGTTGGTTAATCTCATATTGATGGTTTGTTATCAGTTACTTCTTAGCTTTTAGTTGTAATCTACAAACATGTTGATTGTTTAAAAATGGTTTTCTTGAATACAATCTGTATGCATGTAAAAATGGTATGAGCATCATATTAATTAAATACTTGCTATTTGATTAATGTTCTTAATTCCTCTACTATCATAAATAAATTGTAGAATTTATTTATATGGTTCATATTCTAATTCTTCCTTTCCAAAAATTCACCTTCTTTCTAAAATTAATTAAAAGGACAAATTAATCAATTTTTTATTTAATTGATTTTCCCTCTTCCTTTTAAATTTGAATTTTTAAATTCAAATTGGAATATTCTTCTAAACATTGGTTAAAATGCACAAAGGAATTTATTTGTCATTTTACTAATTTACCCTCTCCTATTAAATTGAATTTTTAATTCAATTTAAGCACATTTCTACAACTTTCCTCTAACCGCCTCCAACTCACCTGCCACCTCATCATGTGTCTCACAAAATGAATTTTTATGAATTGGAAAATATGAAATATCTCCAACAAATTTGCAACCAATTTTGAACAAACTGAGACACATGGCTCCTCCTTCTCTGTGATTCCTTTCAACACTTGGCAATTTGTCTTGTTGAAGGGAACCATCTCCCTAATTTCCTCTAACCTCCTAATCCTTTGTCGTTGATGTCACAAGATCATAATCCTGACCGTCTGTTGTTGCCACATCACCTTGAGGCTTAGAAAATCTATAAATAGAGCCCTTTGCTACAACATTTCATAGATGAAGATTTTGACAAGTTTATGCTGCTGAATTTTAGTGCATTTGTGAGAAGATTTGCAGAGCATTTTAGTCTAGTTTTGTATCTTTAGTTCATTTTTAGTGTTATAATGGAATTTTCATTTGGATAGTTTGGTCTTTCCATCTTTTTATTTAGCATTTACATTTGATCAACATCATTAGTCTCAACATTTAGATTTTAGCATCATTCCATCCTAGGATCATTTAGTTTCTATGCATCAAATTATTGAAAAATGCAAAAAACATAGGCATGTAGATTCATTGTAGCATCTCGTATCTTGAG
The DNA here is from genome assembly GCA_007115665.2 of Sequoiadendron giganteum. Taxonomy (NCBI): domain Eukaryota; kingdom Viridiplantae; phylum Streptophyta; class Pinopsida; order Cupressales; family Cupressaceae; genus Sequoiadendron; species Sequoiadendron giganteum. Next base: position 581,601,836 of record CM021100.1, on the reverse strand, counting down.
TTGTCAATCTTTGCAGGTTAATGTGCAGCAATAATAAGATCTGAGAGCATAATTTACAAGATTCCTTGGGATTAGAGAACCATGGAGTGAATTAGAAGGATAGTTGTAGTTTCATTTATGTTGTTTTTATTTCCTTTTAAGTAATGCATTCCATGAAGGTGTGTTATACTAACATTGTAGGACATACTTTATACCACACATAAATTGGCACCCACTATGGGGCCTAGCCTCATGATTTAATCAATTTTCTGTTGAGTTTCATTTTACAGGTTTCGTCAAAATATTTAAAATGATGCATACAATTTTTTTGCAACGCGTCTGGCTCTTGTTTCGACACATCTGGTTACCTATTTTGGCGCATCTGGTTGTTCTTTCGGTGCATCTGGCTCTTGTTCCAGCGTGTCTGGTGTTTTTTGCAATGCATTCAAACTCTATTTAAGCACGTCATGGAGTTTAAAATTTAAATTCTATCATTTTTAGTTTTAGCGCATTCAGTTTATATTTTAGCGCATTCAGTTGTTCTTTCAGTGCATTCAGTAGTTTAGTGCATTCGGTCTAAGTTTCAGTGCATTCGGTCTTTGTAATGGTGCATTCAGTTTTTACTGTAAGTTTTCCAAATTCCTAAAATGGATCAATATTTTTTTGTGTAGCAGGAATTTAATACACAGTCAGAGACTTTACAAAAACATTTAAAAGAACGTCGTCAAAGATAAAAGTGGAAACTACTAACGGTTGGCTGGAGGGTTAAACCTAGTTACTACTTTTCCTTTGGTTAAGATAGGAATCTAGTATAACTAGGAAGGTCAAATATACACCATGCTTGTTGTGTTTGGAATGGTATTTGAGTATGCTCCCCCCTTAACTGGGTGATCAGAAAGTTAGACCTATTCATTTTATTTGCATTTTTAACCTTACAGGGCCTACCTCCCTGCTTAGAAAGGAAGGAACAACCCAACTGGTAACAAACTATAAGCCAAGTGACTTCAAGCTAGGATATAAATGTAGGTACTCAAGGAAATTTTGAGTATCATGAGTATCATTCTGACAAGAAGGGGAAAAATGGTCTCTTGCCGCATGGATGGTACCCCATGAATGGAAAGTCCTTACTAAAACCCTCTTGTTGTAGTTTGCCCAATTTACCCTATCTATTCTTTGGTGCAGCAATGGTCATTGTGGTCATTGTGAAGGCACCCAAATTTTCATAATTTTTAGTAGAAATGATCAACCTACCATGGGATATTAGTGGGAGTTGGAAGCTTGGTTGGCCTGAGAAGTGAGTGCATTATAAGGGGGAGCCTGTGCAACCAAGCTTCTGGATTCATTCACTAAGAATATGTGGTTGGAGTAAAACCCACGTGGGATCCAAAAGAATACAGTCTTACATAGCCTAGGAAATGTGCTTGTCTGATGTGTTTACCAATGTGTTTTTGAACCAAATTTTAAACAAACATTACACCAACACATTCAACCATTGATTCAGAAGGAAATCCAACTCAAACAGTCCAAATTCACTATCAAAAATCAAGAAAAATTTGTCAAACTATCGAAAACCAAAAAACACTTTCTAGCCTGGTGCATCTGGTGCTGGTTTCAGCACGTTCATACCATTCTCTAGCGCATCCATACCCTATTTCAGTGCATCCCACTTATACATTCCCAACATATGCTCTTGTAGTGCATCCATACCTTGTTTCAATGCATACAGACCATTCCCAAGTGCATACATACCCTATTCTGGCGCATCCAGAACTTTTTGTAGCTCATTTGAGCCATTCTACAGTGCATCTGAGTTTCAACGCATCCATACCTTGTTTCAGCACATCTAGTAACTTTTCAAGAAGAAACCTAAATTTGACCTCTTTTCTTTCAGTCAACATTCAGTTCAGATTTTCCCCCCTTAAACAACATCTTTTCATCATCCTAAAGTTTATGTTGAGGGACTGGAAATCAACCAAATTTGTCAAGAAATCCCTTGCCAAAAGGATCAAGAAACCAAAGAAACACCTTAGCCTTAAGAAAATTTTGAAAAAGAGACGCTTCTTGTACCAAAGTAGGAAAGTCTTGCTTGATTATCGAACCTTCATCCATCAGTATCACAACTTTGATAGAGGGTATACTAACGATTTTTCTTTAGAGACTTTATCCTCACAAGCTTATTATCAATGAAGAGCTCTTTCACAAAGACATAATCATAGTTAGCCAATTCACCATTCTTCCATTCCTCAACCAGCAATTCAATATTCCAATCATCCCAATCAATTTCTGCAATAGATCCCTAATCTTGTTGAAACTAGCATTCTCTAATGAAAATCCCTCGTCTAATTTTTGATCAAACATCTCAAAGTGTCACCCTCATCACATAAATTTTTTGATTTAGCAGGTGCATTTCACCATCAATATTTATCATCCTTCATCAAGATTCATCATCCTTCATCCTGAAATAAAGCTTGCTTAACCAGATTTTTAATCAACCCCTTTGGCACACTCAAAACCTTGGTCAAATATTTAGAGTATCATTATCACTTGTATGCATGTCCAAACAAGATCTCAAAAAGCGGAAACTTCAAGAAAAATGAATTGAGACTCAAGATAACATGGTTGAACCTGAAGTAAACCCCTTTAATGAACACCGATGAAGTAAATGAAGAAGATGTCCAACAAGCCCAACAAGACCCAAATTTCCATAAATTTTTAGAATTTTTTTTTGAAAAGGATGGAGAAAGATACCCTTTGATGTTGGCAAACAAAGGAGTCAAGTTACCTGATGATTTTGATGTTAAAAATTTGAAAAGAAATCCAAAGAAAGCAAAAACCCAAACCCAAACTAAATCAAGCAATGAAGTGAAAACCAACGATCCCATGGAAATTTTGAAACAACAAATCCAAACTCTTCAACAAAAAATGTAGAACATGCAAACCAGTACTACTAAGATATATTCCATACAAGACATATGTCCCTACCCATTCGATCAAAGCATTAACATGATACCATTCCCTAAACATTGTGAATTTCCTAAATATGACAAGTATAATGGGAAAACCGATCCGATAGATCATGTAAGAGAATTATGAATGATGAGTCTTGAGTTTTCCCATGAGGATACATATTTAATGAGATTATTCTCACATAGTTTGGGAGGGAAATGCATGCAGTGGTTCTCACAGTTGCCTTTGGGGATCAGGTCTTTTGAGGAATTAGTAAACAAGTTCATTACCCAATATTCCTATAACATTCAACATGAGATCACAATGAAAGACCTTTCTAATGTGAAACAAAAGAAAGGAGAATCATTTCTCATATTATTACAAAGATGGAGAAGGTTATTCGCAAGATATCCCTGACCCATACTAGAAAAGGAAAAGATAGAATTATTCATTGATAACCCAAATCCTGACATGAGTTATAGACTTGACTTACAATGCCCTCCAACCTTTGAAAAATTGATCAAGAATGGAATCAATATTGAGCAGGCTTTAGTCAAGCGAGGAATTCTAAAAATCTATAACGAAAACAATTCACCTAATTCCTCCAACAATGATAAAACCAATTTTTGGCAAAAGTAAAAAAATAATGACAATGATGCCTCTGTTGAAATGCATAATGCCAAACCAACTCTCAATTTGTCAGGAAGTTCCTCAAATACAGATCAAAAGACCACCCAAACTACCAACCAAACTAATCATCAAAATGCTAATCAGGGGAATAATCAAAACAATCAAACATCATCATCCAAGAATCTGCCTTATCAAACATCAAACAATCATAGGAAATTCACATGCCTGGATCAATCACATGAATCCGCTTTGAGGGAACTTATTACGGAAAATATCATCAGTTTACCTAATACTCAAGGCTTTGAACCTAAGGTAAAATCATCTTGGTGGAAGGATGCTCATTATTGTGAATTTCATCAATGTAAAGGTCATCTCACCAACAGTTGCATGCAACTGAAACATAAGATACATGATTTGATTGACAATAAAGTTATAAGAATTGAGAACCTCAAACCAACACTGACCATGGTGTATTCAAAAAACCTCTACCAAATTAAGACAAAGGAGAATCTTCTAACAACAATGAAAAAGCAAAAAATGTGAACTATGTTCATGATACCACCATTCATCATATCTCGGCAATTGAAAATCACATAAATTACATCAATAACACAATTGATCATGTTGCAACCAGTTGTCTGATAAACAACATCAACATCCTTTCTAATCAAGTCCTCGATATCCCGCAAGAGGTGGTTGTAACGGATAATCAAGTTAATGTCATCAAAATCAATGGAAGACAAGACAGTGTGCCCGTAAACGTGACCACAAGAGCTCAAACTAAATATATTTTAAAGGGCGGTGCTTCTATATAGCCTGCTACTACATCTAATCAATACAACATTGTTGATTAGCTCCAGAAAATTCCCACACAAATATCAATATTGGAGCTCCTAAAAAATTATCTTGCTCACAAATAAATCCTCCAACAAAGCCTGTTAGGAAACAAGGTAATTCCTACCGAGTCACAATCAACTCCTACTAGGATAACTCATAACCTGTAATCCCATCATCATGAAACATTTGTCGTAGGGCGTCTGTCCCTCCCTGCTCCTCAACATCATACATAACCAACGTCCCCACAACCAGTATCCTCAATATCCAATACACATCCTCTGGGGTCGCTGTCATCTCTCCCATCGACAAATGAAATGTGTTGTGGTAATTGTGCCACCTCTCCATGAGTGATGTCAGTAGCCGCTGATTAATCTGGTATTGGGGCATTTTTATCAATGAACTCAAGCCACACTGGTCTATAATGAAAAGATCTGTCGGATTCAATTATGGGATCATGTCCCACGTCCCTACAAAATGCTCATGAACCTGAAGGTTCCCTAAGCCATCCTCCTAGAATTAAAATCAAAGCATCAAGTCAACAAATCATTTAATCAACCTATCAATCAAGTACATCATCTAATCAAATCAGCTCACGTGAGATTCTGATCAAATATCGAGGAACACCTAACCTTTCATTTGATTCTCATTTGTCATGAGATCGATCAATCAACCTATCCTATCTTTTCATCGTTCCTCACCTATAATGAGGATGGTCATCAATCAATCAATCAACATCAACCTATCTTGTTATCATTCCTCGCCTATCATGAGTATGATTATCAACCAATTGATCAATCAACCTATCCTAATTCATCGTTCCTCGCCTATCATGAGGATGATCATCAACCTATCAATCAACATCATTCTATTATTGGCTGACATGATAAAAAATCATCAAAATCTAGGACAAATTCATCAAAATTATCAATTTTGGTTGGATGCGCTAAAAGAGGGTTTCTATGCATAGATTTACCGAATGTGCTGGAAAATTTGTTGGATGCACCGGAACAGAGTCTCGATGCGCTATTTCATTGATGTGCTAGACAATGAAACCTATGCATTGGAACAGAGTCTCGATGCGTTGTTTCCAAGATGTGTTGTTTTATCAACCCTATGTGTGACTCTATCCTATCAATGTGCTATTTGCCAAATGTGCTAATCTTTTGACCTAATGTGGTGAAGCGGAAGTTGTATGTGCTAAACTAATTTGGAGGTCCTAACCTAACAAGATGTGCTACTACATCCTACCTATGCACTGAAGCGGAAGCCCTATGCACTATTTCGCCTACCCTATGCGCTAAAACGTGGAAAAAAAATTAAATTTTTAAAAATTAAGGCCGAAAATCAAAATTTGAAATTGAAAAGGTGGTTTTCGGGGTATGTACTAGAGGTCCATATGTGGCCAGACGCTGGTGATGGAAAACTCGCTCAAATTGGTTTGTGTGGTGTGGAATTCTATCCAGCTCTGCTCTGCAAGTTTTCACTCTTCAAAATGCTAAGGTTACAAATGAACTTAACTTTTACCCTTTTACCCCTTTTAAAGGTTAATTAAGGGGTAATAATGGTGGATTTTTATTTAATTTTTCAAAGGGATCTTTTATCAATTAATCGGCAATATGGTGAATCTCTTCTAATTTTTTGGGAGATAAATCAAGTCATCCTTATCAAATCTATCGATCATCAGCATGTTATTGAAAATCATTTAAAACATCAAAAAAATCAAAAATCCCTGATTTACCTCCCGAGGGGGCATCCTTTCATCATCACTATAAAATCAGAGTCTAGGGCATATCAAAAAAATTTATCATCACAGTCAAAAATTTATTCTTTGAAGCAATGCGGCAGTGCACATCTCTTGAAAGAGGGGCAAAATGTATGCACGCAAAAATGGTCTAAGCATCATATTAATTAAATACTTTCTATTTTATTAATGTTTTGAATTCCTCTACTATCATAAATAAATTGTAAAATTTATTTATATGGTTCATATTCTAATTCTCCCTTTCCCAAAATTCACCTTCTTTCTAAAATTAATTAAAAGGACAAATTAATCAATTTGTTATTTAATTGATTTTCCTTCTTCCTTTTAAATTTGAATTTTTAAATTCAAATTGGAATATTCTTCTAAAAATTGGTTAAAATGCACAAAGTAATTTATTTGTCATTTTACTAATTTACCCTCTCCTATTAAATTGAATTAAATTAAATTTAAGCACATTTCTACAAATTTCCTCTAACTACCTCCAACTCACCTGCCACCTCATCATGTGTCTCACAAAATGATTTTTTATGAATTGGAAAATATGAAATATCTCCAACAAATTTGCAACCAATTTTGAACAAACTGAGACACGTCTCCTCCTTCTCTATGTTTCCTTTCAACACTTGGCAATTTGTCTTGTTGAAGGGAACCATCTCCCTGATTCCCTCTAATCTCTTGATGCTTTGTCGTTGATGTCATAGGATCACAATCCTGATCGTCCGTTGTTGTCACAACACCTTGAGGCTTAGAAAATCTATAAATAAAGCCCTTTTCTACAACATTTCATGGATGAATAATTAGACAAGTTTATGCTACTGAATTTTAGTGCATTTGTGAGAATATTTGGAGAGCATTTTAGTCTAGTTTTGCATCTTTAGTTCATTTTTAGTGTTATAATGGCATTTTCATTTGGATGGTTTGGTCTTTCCATCTTTTCATTTAGCATTTAAATTTGCTCAACATCATTAGTCTCAACATTTAGATTTTAGCATCATTCCATCCTAGGATCATTTAGTTTCTATGCATCAAATTATTGAAAAATCCAAAAAACATAGGCATGTAGATTCATTGTAGCATCTCGTATCTTGAGTTGTCAATCTTTGCAGGTTAATGTGCAGCAATAATAAGATCTGAGAGCATAATTTTCAAGATTCCTTGGGATTAGAGAACCATGGAGTGAATTTGAAGGATAGTTGTAGTTTCATTTATGTTGTTTTTGATTTCCTTTTAAGTAATGTATTTCATGAAGGTGTGTTATACTAACAATGCAGGACATACTTTATACCACACACAATCTTGGAGCAAGATTTTATGTGATCTTTCAGAATACACAATGAATGAAGTCCAAGTTGACATGGTTGTGTAGAATCTAAAGATTTAGATTTGGTTTTATCTAACTGAAGACAGCCACTTGAGCAAGCCACTCAAGGTAACTGTTCACTACATTTATAGTTGTTTTACTTTTGTTTAGCAGTTATTTTTGTTTGTCATTACTTTATAAATTGCATTTAAGTTAAAACAGATTCTCATATTATGATTATCAATAAGGTTGTTCATATGCATGAATGCATTCAATTGACTTGTAGTACTCCAAAGGATAGATTAATTTCAGTTACCAATTTTGAGCAATTTTGAGTTAGTTTTAGTAATTCTTTGTTAATAATTTAGCTACAAATTATGTTGTAGACACCCGTAGCCATTAGCGCCAATTTACTTCTTTCACTATTATATGTTTTTGTGATTTTCCAACAAGTAAAATATCTTTTATAGGATAACTTAGGTAACCTCAAGTCCTTGAAGGCACATTTTGTGTCAGCACCATCACAAGGTTACAAGCCTTGGTTGACAATTTAATGAATTTTTTGCAATGTTGAGTGGACTGTTCAGCTAGTTCATTCCTCTGAATTGTGTAATTTCTACCAAGTTGATAAGACACTAGTTTCAACTCTACATTTTTGGCCTCGTTGTCAAGGATGGTTCTACCTTCATAGACTTTTTTTCCCAACTTTCATAGTTTACACTTTGTTTTCAACATTAGGACTATTATATTTCATCTTCTTCAACATACCAAGAAGTTCTACTAATATTGTGCAGGACCATTACTATACAAAGCTATATTTATTGTATGTAGAGGTAGAGAGGCTCTTTGGGAAGATTCCTCCCCTCTACACACCCAGAAGCCATATCATATATTTTGACTCCAATACTTAGAGCAAGGGTAATACTGAAGAAGAAACTTTCATTTCATCAACATCTAGCACACCAACAGAGGGGACATACTGAACCATGGGTGATGCTCCAGGGGATGATCCAAAACATGTGACCTTTGAGTTTCCAATCACCCACCAAGAAAGGGTTATTATGGTGAAGAATATCCCTCCTTCAACATTATCAGTCTTTTATGGATTGGTGATTGAAGATATAGACACATTTATGTTTAATTTTGGTGTCTTATGTAGGAGCTATGACTATACCTCTGATGCTCATAGGCTCAAGCTCTTCCTTGACACTCTAAAAGATGCAGCCCTGGGATGGTTTATGGTATTAGGCAAGGATGCTATTACAGATTGGGATACCATGAAAACAATGTTCTTGGAAAAGTACAAAGACTATTGTAGAGGACTTGATAGGAGGAGAGATGAAATTTTCAGAATCTCATAGAAGGAGGATGGGCCATTAGAGGACTATGTGGAGAGATTTCATTTTTCTTTGAAGAAAAACCCACAAAGCACGTTATCTAAAGAATCCCTCAAGTTAGTATTTTTGAGGGGAGTCAATGAGGACTACATGGATGCCCTCAATCTAATTGGGCAATGGGATATCTCTCAAATACCATTTGAAGAAATTTGCAGGGTCTACATAAATTACTCCAGGACCTTCACTAAGAGGCCAAGAGGAGAGAGGACATCCACCATTTTCAAATCATCCATTGGGGTTTCAAAGATAGAGTTAAGTAATTTATTGTCCAACATGAAGGAGGACATTATCAGTCACCTAGCAACTTAGTTGGACACTCTCCATATAAAGAATAATCAAGAAGAGGTTGAAGTAATGCTCACTAAATAATGATTGAGTTGTAGACAAAGGAAAGCAAACTATAAATGCAAGAGGTGGCTAGTATTCAACAAGGAAAAATAGAGAAACCTGATTTTAGCCACTTGAAGGAGAGGATGGATAGTTGTTTTACATAGCTTAAATAAGGCCATGGAAACAAAGACAAGGTATGCCACAAGACCCTCTTAACTTCAATTCATCTTTACCAATTGGAAATCCAAATTTTTCTTCTTGGAATTCTCATCCCTGGCCAACTAACCAAAATCAATGGCAAAACCCTCAACAATGGAAATAACCTCAACAAAATTGGAACCAATAGTAACTAAATCCTTGGTCACAACAAAATTTCCAAGGTTCCAATTACAATCCTCAATGGCCAATATAGAAAAACTAGTGGCAGCCACAGTGGCAAAGGGTCAGTAGTGGTAGCGAAAAAACATAGATTATCAATAGCCTATGCTTCCTCCTCAACCACAACAACAATTCATTATGCCTAATCCATCCAATCCAAAATCCCAACCAAAAAGAGCACCACAGTTACCTTCCCAACTTGCACCTAACCCTAACAACAAGTTTGTTTAGCAGGCTTATATTAACGAGGTTATGCAATACCTAACCTATGGGGTAGAGGTGAGTGATGTCCACCTTAGGTTAGGGAAAAAAATAGCTAGACCTTCATTCCCTCAAATCACTAAGATGGATAATGAGGAACTTGTAGTTAAATCTTTAGAGAAATCACCTTTGGAACCTAAGTCAAATCAAGTACATCGCACTACCTCAAGTCCAAAGCCCTCTTTCCCTAAACGCTTAGCCATTCAAAAACATCACACCCAAGATGAGACAGACCTATTGGGTCAACTTAAGGATGTCGATATCAAGATCCCCCTCATCCAAGACATTAAGGACATTCCAATATATACCAAGGTAGTCAGGGACCTATGTCTTAAGAAACCAGGGAGAAAAAGGAATGACTCTTAAACAGTTCATGTCCTAGGGAACCTTGTTGATATCATGTTAGGGAACATAACTATCCCTAAATACACATACCCTAGTAGTCCAGTAGTGGATTTTAAGATTACTGATACCCTTATCAAAAACACCTTGATAGACTTAGGGACAACAATCAATATCATGACTAAGGATACAATGCAATTACTTCAATTAGCAAACCTTAAACCTACACCAACTATTTTATAGTTGTATGATAGGTCAACAGTCAAGCCTAAAGGAACCATTGAAGATTTAGTTATTTCACTAGATTCTTGGGAATACCCTATATACTTTATAGTTTTATAGCCAAAGGTCAACCTTGAGGGATATCCACTCATTCTAGGAAGACCAAGGTTAGCTACAACTGATGTATTCATAGGCTGTAGGTTTGGAAATATGATAATATCTAATGATATTGTGACTAATAAATTGGTCCTCTATCCTCCAACCCAACCTCATGCTGATCTTGAGCAAACCATTTGGCCCACTTTGGATGAGGAAGACCATTATTCCTTATAGACTTTGATGAAAATAGAATGTAGCCCTTTATTGGATGATCAAGATGAAGATGATATTATTGCTCATATAATTCAAAATGATTGTGGTAGGAGACCGCAGCAACAATACTGTCTCTCATGCTTACAAGATCCTTTGCAGAGCATTATACCTACCATATCCTCAAAATAAATATCTTAGATCTTCCATTCCTTACTGCCACACATGTGTACCAATAATTCCTAGCCTTGACCTCTTATCTATGCAAGAATCATCCAAAGAACTAGAAAGCATGCCAAGAAAATTTTTGAACATAAACAATGCATTGACTGAAGAACAACAGAATTCCCTTCACATAGTGCTATAGGCACACTCAACAGCCTATGCATGGGACTACCATGATATGAAGGGTATAGATATTGACTTATGTATGCATAGGATCTATATAAATTATGATTATAGACCCATTAGACAACCTTAAAGATGAATGAACCCTACCTTGAGAGAAATAGTTAAAGTTGAGCTTCAAAAACTCCTTGATGCAGGCTTCATTTATCCTATATCTGACAGTGAATGGGTATCAACTTTAGTCATTGTTCTCGAGAAAGGTGGAAAACGAAGGGTACGTGTAGATTATAAGGAATTGAACACAACCACTAGGAAGGACCACTTTCCATTTCCCTTTATAGATAAAGTGCTTGAATCTTTAGCGGGGAAGAAGTACTTTTCATTCTTAGATTGTTTTAGTGGTTACAATCAAATAAAAATTGCTCCATAGGATCAAGATAAAACAACATTTACATGCCCTTGGGGTACCTATGCTCACTCTATTCTACCATTTGGTTTATGCAATGCCCCAACTACTTTCCAGAGGATAGTGCTCAACATTTTTTTTAATTATTCTCATGAATCTATAGAGATATATATGGATGAATTTACCACATATGAGAAAATATATGAGGAAGCCCTTAGCGATCTAGAAAAGGTTTTATAGAGATGTAAAGAACACAATATATCTCTCAGTAACTAGAAATGCTTTATGATGATGACTCGAGGAATATTTTTAGGGCATTTCATATCTAGTGAAGGGATTCAAGTTGATCCACATAAGATATAAATCATTTCTACATTACCTATTCCACAAAGGAAAGGAGATGTTAGAAGCTTCCTAGGCCATGTAGGCTATTATAAAAGGTTCATTCAACACTTCAGTAATATTTTTTCTCTATTGTTTGTTCTTCTAACTAAAGATATAGAATTTAATTGGATATTAGAGCGCCAACATTCATTTAAATAACTGAAGAAGCTTTAACACAAGCACCTATTTTGAGGGGGCCAAATTGGACCTTACCCTTCCATATACATACTGAGGCTTCAAATTATGCTATTGGAGCAATTTTGGGTCAGAAATAAGGTAACAAAGAATATGTTATTTACTACATTAGCAAGAATCTTCGAGGATCAGAGTTAAATTACATTGTTATAGAAAAGGAAATGCTAGCAATAGTGTATACCATCAATAAATTCAGGCATTACATTACTGGTTATGTATTTTTTATTCACACAGACCATACAACTATCAGATATTTAATGAACAAGCCTATAGTGGGGGGTAGACTAGTTAGATGGCTACTACTTCTACAAGAGTTTGATATCACAATAATGGAAAAACTCGGTAAGGCTAATGTAGTAGCAGATTTTTTGTCAAGGTTGTCAACACAATCAGTAGAAGGGGTAGTAGATGACTCATTTCCAGATGAGAACTTGTTTTCTCTTAATATACATATACCCTGGTATGTTGACATTGCAAACTATTTAGTGACATGGAAGATTCCACCACACTTTTCTCTAAGGGAAAAGAGACAACTGGTAAATAAGTGTTTTCCATATTCTACGATATTTGGTTACCTATTGTACACTAGCCCAGACAATATCATGAGAAGGTGCATAAGGGAATATGAAATATTTGATATCATGAAGGCTTGCCATGATGAACCATGTGGGGTTCACTTTGTATCCAAAAGGACAACATTCAAAATCCTCACAACTAGTTATTACTAGCCAACTTTACACAATGATTCTATCAAATATACAAGGAGTTGTGATAGATGCCAAAGAATAGGTAAGCCAACAAGGAGTGATGAAATTCCATTGCAGCCATAGTTAACATTAGCTCCCTTTGAAAAATGGGGTTTATACTTCATTAGGCCAATATCACCTACTTCTAACAACAAAGAATATATTTTGGTTTGCACTCATTATCTGACTAAGTGGGTGGAAGTGAAGGCATTATAGTTTTCCAGAGATGGTAATGTGGCTAAATTATTGTATGAGGACATTTTTACTAGGTATGGAGTACCTAGGGAGATAGTAACTAATCAAGGTCCACAATTTACTTCAGAACTCATTACCAAATTGTTTGAAGAATATGAAATCGGGTACAAAAAGTCAACACCTTATCACCCTCAGGCCAAAGGCTAGGTAGAGGTTACCAATAAAGAAATTAAGAGTATTATAACTAAGATAGTGCAATTACATGGAAAAGATTGGGTTGCTAGATTACCAAAAGCAGTATGGGCATAAAGAACAACATGGGAAAAAATAACTGGATTCACACCCTATGAGCTAGTATATGGTAAAACAATAGTTCTTCCAATAGAGTTTGAGTACAAGACATTACGAATAGCAGTAGATTTGGACATGAATCTCACAACAACTCAAAAGGAGAGGCTACACCACTTAAATGGGCTAGATTAAATCAAGATGGAGGCAATCCATCACATTGAGATGGTACAAAAATAGAGGACAAAGTGGCATGACCAATATAATAAAACAAAGGAATTTAATGTACTAGGCCTTATTGTATGATTCAAGGTACAAGGATTTTAAAGGGAAACTCCAGTCCAGGTGGTTGGGACCTTATGAGATCAGCCAAGCCTTTCTTAATGGAGTAGTAAAGTTGCACACCATAGATGCAGTAAAGTTCTCTCTCTTGGTCAATGGCCACAGGTTGAAACTTTATAAGAAACCAATACAGAAGGAAGATTTCATTCTTTATTTATTTTAGTAGTATGGTCCTCATAGTGATCTAGATACATGCTCAAAGACACAGAGTCATGACTCAATATCAACAGATGTACCAAGTTCTTTACGTGACTCAGTAATTGAGCTACACAACTCATCCCCTGAGATCACTTAGGTTTAATTTTTTATCTCACCTCATGTGCACACACAACATAGTCATACTGATGTACATACTTTTTCCAGCAAGACTTGACTTATATATACAATTGTCACTATTCAATAAGGGCCTTGTTGTAGTAGGGACTTGTAGCACAAAATTTGTCACAATTTAGACGTGACCTAATGTTGAAGGTACCTATAGCATCGCTTAACAAGAAATTTCAAAAATTGGCACCACATTAATTGTAGTTTGCACCTTTTTCACCTTATTTTCTTCACACATGCAACATCAGTCTTATCATTATAAGTACATGTAGCATGATAAACTTATTTCATGTTGCCAATTCAAATTTCAAGCACTTGAATTGTTACATCACTATCCATCATTTGTTTGTTTTGTTTCATTTCATTACATCTACCACCTCATCATTCATTCACCTGCAATTACTTCTTGTCACATCAAATCATCTTGCAGATACATTTTTTTTAGCTCACATGCATGACATTTAGTTAATCACCTCCAACAAGTATGCAAAGTACATTACCATAATTATCATGGATTTCTTAATGTTTTCATTATGTATTTCCATATTAAATTAAGCATGCAATCTATTCATTACATTTAATTACATACTCTATAATCATACTTTCTCCTATCATGAGATGAATTTAAGTCACTTCAAACCTTAATTTTGGGGGAGGGTACAATATCAGCCAATTTTATTTTATTTTCACCACATAAAGCTAAATGGATGTATAGGATCGAATTTGCACCCCTTAGGAAAATTCCCCTGTTACTCTTCCTCACTTTACAAAACCAAATCTAAAGGAAAAATTCCACATAAGCTCGCCACCTTCCTTCCACTTGGCGTATTTTTTGTGTGTCGGTAGAGGAATAACTATCAGGGATTCCCACGTGGCACACAGATGTTTGCACGACACACTTATGTCCTTAACATATTCCTACATCTAAAGCCTACAAAGGTGTTACACTTCCCATTGGGGGTCGACTTGTAACTCCCTCTTTGGCCGACTAACCCGAATATGGTTGTTTTCTTCACTCTTTCCTTAAAACTCACTCACTCTCATTCCATTTCATCTCTCTAGGATCTCTTCTACAACTTCTAAAAAGACTCTTAGCCTTTGATTCATCTCACTTGGCTCTTCGCTAGCTCTAAGCATTCAATCCATCACTCTCAAGAAATACTTTTCACTCCATAGCAACAACATCAACACTCTATCAACTCAGTAGAGGAAGAGTGGAACAAACACCATTGTAGTAGAGGCTTGAGTCCTCTCATTTTCTCCTTCATTAGCCTTGAGCACTCTTGGTGGAGGTGGTAAGATTTCTACTCCTCTCCTCTATTATTCGGTTGAGTAGCATAATATTATTTTTTAGTGCTTTTGCATTCTTTCTTTCACTTCTTTCTTTATCATACTTTTCTCTCTATCTATCTAGTTGTCTGTGGACGTAGGAACACCAAAATGAGGGTTTGACTGAGGCAAACCCTACACAACCCCAAAAATTTGTCTCTCTTATGTGTAGGTATTGAATACATTCTCATGTTGGAGGCTTCATCACTTGTGTGGTTGTAAGCACTTTCTCTCTTCTCTTTATCTTTATCACTTATACTTATTTATTTTAGTTATGTTGTATTCTACTACTTTCCCGCATTCTAGTAGTTCTTAGTAATCAAATTGCTAGTAGTCACTTAGCTATTTTTGTGATATTCTCATTCTTTGGTCCATATGAGATGCCAGCGTGCCTCTAGGATGCCAATGCATTGCATTGTTGTTTGTATCCCGAGTTGTCATCCTTTGGCCGAGAGCTTGTCAGATTATCTAGAGAATCTTTGTAACTTGCTCTTTCTGATTTCAAAACTCTCGCCATTGTTCCTTGAGGTAGGTTAGGGAATTTTTCCCTGTGAGGCTCTCTAAGTGAAGAGAACTTGTGAGTAGAAAATCCCCCTTCTCTACAATGCAAAAAAATAGACATAACATGCAAACCCTTTTTGTCCTAAATTGCATCTACATTTTGTTGTTAATTTCAATTTCCAATTCCCTAAAATATTTTATTCTTAGTTAAAACAAACCCAAAACCCATTTTAAAGCTCAATTAAGCTCATACGAAGGAGAAGGGAAGTTGTAGTTATAGTATAGTTGTAGTGAGAGTGCATGAGAACATAGCAGAGCAAAAGAAGGGTTTGAGAGTGGTGAAGTTGAAATTGAGTTGAATTTTTAAGGTTAGAATATTGAGTAGAGGTAAAGAGATTCACCAATGGGAGGTTATGTTATTAGGAGAGAGCCATAAGCACACAAAAAGATATTAGAAGATGCATTGGTATTGCCTATCTTCACAAGGGTTGGTTGGCTGGATTATTTTCTAAAGCTAACAAAGTTTGATAATGACATAACAAGGAGATTCACAGCTACATTGGAGCATGATGAATCCATGTTAAAAGGGTTGTTAGTAGATTCATCTGAAGGAGCACTAGCACAATTATCTGGTTTTCCAAGAACTGGAGCAGAGTTTCTAGTTCAAGAAGATGTAGTGGTTATAAGAGAATAATTTTGTAAGTGAGGAGAAAACTTTGATTCATCATCCTAAGGTACAAAAAGACTTTTTCTTCCATGGATTTGAGCCAACTATGCTTCCTATGTTATTACATACCTTACTTTTGATGGTAGACATAATCTTCTATACACTATACATTTCAAATTACTGAGTCACCTTCACCATAATAGACTAGTAAATGTGCCCAATTTCCTCTACAATATACTAAAAAGGATGGCATCTGAATATTAGAGAAAACAGAGCAATACAGCTTTCTCACGTCATTATTTAATAGCCCTATAAGAAAAAATGAGCTTGAGAATTCAATATCCCCAAATATCTTGGGAAGACTTTATGAGTTGTCAAGATATTAACAGTCTACTTGAGGCGCCTGCA
Organism: Sequoiadendron giganteum; assembly: GCA_007115665.2. Classification (NCBI taxonomy): domain Eukaryota; kingdom Viridiplantae; phylum Streptophyta; class Pinopsida; order Cupressales; family Cupressaceae; genus Sequoiadendron; species Sequoiadendron giganteum. Next base: position 581,585,010 of record CM021100.1, on the reverse strand, counting down.
AAACCTAAAACCTTAGAACCACAAGCTACACCTACAAGAAGAAGTTCTCCTATTTCACCTATGGCTTCACCTACCTCATAGCCAAGGTGAGTCTGAGGAGCATAATGTTTAGAAATCATCACCTGCAACATCTAGGCAACCTACAATGAAGAAGACTCCATCCACCTCTAAGACACCAAAACTTAAGAAAAAGGGGGTAGCTCTTCTACACCTTCAAAGGTGCATAATAAAAAGGAAACATGGAAAGAAACATTTGTTGCACCTAGGCATTTAGGTTAGTTGTGTTGGAAAATGTGCCTCAATTTACTACTTGGACCTATGTTAAAGGCTTGACGAGTTTATGCCCCTATCGCTTTAACACAGTGCTCTAATTTGATCGGCTTGACCCTTCGGTCATTGAGACTTAGTCTGATCGGCGAGACTCTGAGGGTTGTCATAGCGATGGGCCGACGAGCGTGGAGTTGGTAGAATGTGTGTCAGCCTTGGCTTTATCGGTAGAGCACTCATCTATCGCCGGAAGGAAATGCTAAGTCTCGTGATGCCGCTAGAGATTCCTTGAAGGAGCTCCAGCGGCTTCCACGTAATCCAAGTTGAGTGCACGAGCAGTGGACACATGGCAGCCTCGGAAGCTCATTTCGGATGAGCTCATGGGAATCTTGGGAATCCCCTCCTAGATGCCCTGAAACCTCCTGAGTAGCGGACACATGGCTTGTGGGGCCCGATAGATTTGGCAGTCAGTGTTTTGGCTATAGCAGATTATTGTCGGCCTGAAATGTGATGCAATTGTTAGCGATGGCGAAGGGTTTTTCAGAGCCCGATGACAGTTGACTGATCATTGCTCGGTAAAGTGGTGAAATGAATAGCAGTGCAACACATGGCGATTTCTCATCGGTTGTTTTTGCATCATTGTTACAAAACATTTATTGTCGGAAGTTGGATTGGTGAAAAGTGATTTATTATGCAGTCCTTTGTGATCGGATTTTGGCAGTTGGCAGAGCCCAAAGTTAGTTTTTTCTCTACAACAAATATATTGCAGGGGTGGCTTGATGCAGGTTTGCAGGTGGATCCGACCAAGATCAATTTGGCATGTCAGTGAAGAACTAAATTTAATGCAGCCTAATTGGTAGTTGGAAGAAGACTTGAAATTGTCGGTCTTGACAAGAAGTCAAGGAATCTTACAGAGATTAGAACAAGTAGAATACTGAAAAAGAGGTTGTCGTCGAGTTTTGTATTCATTGTATGCCGAAATAGCATTGTAACAGTGAGTGCATGAAAGCTCAAGTGTTTTTGTGACGTAACTATTAGAGAGTGAGGGTTGTAACTTTATATGTAATATTTTGCTTGTTGTAATACAAAGTGTTTTTATCTTGGTGTGGTGGGTTTTTTCCCACATAAATTTGTTGTTATCTTTGAGATCATTTTATTTCGGTTACTCTTGATACCCTGCATGTGTTCATCTTAAGTGTTTTTAATGTTTTAAAACTAGACTTTTCACATCTCCTCTGTGGTTTTAGCATTAGGAAAGTGTTTCTGCACCGTTTTCTTTTCCTTACAAGTGGTATCAGAGCCTGGCCAATTGTGTTATCCTTGTTAGTAGGGCTAGTTTTTTGTGCTAATATTGTTCCAGTGGGAGTCTTGCAAAGTTAGAACTTAGTTCTTTCTAAGATGGTGAGTACATCAAGAAGGGTTGATATTGATAAATTCAATGGTGGAAACATTGAGTTGTGGAAACTCAAAGTGGAAGACCTGTTAGTAGATAGAGACCTCTGGGTCAAAATGTCTGGAACTATGCCACAAGGTATGAAGCAATAAGAATGGGACCTCACAGATAGAAAGGTGAGAGGTTTGATAAGACTTTGTCTAGATGATTCTATACTCCTGAATTTCCATGAGGAGAATTTTGCAGCTTCGTTATGGAAGAAGCTTGGAGATATTTATCAGAGAAAGTCTCTGGTAAATAAGTTATTCTTGAGGAAGAAGTTGTACTCCTTGAAGATGGAAGAAGGTGCATTTGTTGTAGACCATCTGAACTCATTTAATATGAGTGTTGCTCAGTTGGTGTCTGTAGGTGTAAAGATAGAGGAGGAGGATCGTTGCATGATCATGTTATGTTTGTTACCTGACACTTGGGATCATCTGGTGATGGCTATTGGAAGTATGACTGCTACTTTCAAGATGGAAGATGTGGTTGCTTCGCTGTTGTCTAAAGAGATGCAGAGGAAGTCTTATGAGATGGACAAAGAGGCCCTTGTTGTTCAAGGTAGATCAAAGGAGAAAGGCAAGAAGAAGGACAAAAATTCCAAATCTAAATCTCTAGGGAGATCAATGTCTCCTGGTAAACATTCCAAGGTGAAATGCTGAAATTGAGGGTTGTTTGGTCATATCCAAAAGGATTGTAAGGAGAAGAAGAAGAAGAAGAGTAACTCTTCAGACTATGACTCTTCTTAGAGTGATGTAGATGCCTTCATTGCAGCCTTGGCAACTCAGGTATCAGATGATGTCTGGTTGGTTGACTCAGGTGCATCCTTTCACATGACGTCACATAGAGACTGGTTTACTAAGTACGAGAAGTACGAAGGTGGAAAGGTGTACCTGGCAAGTGATTCAACACTGGATATTGTTGGTCATGGAAGATTCAGAATTCAGTTTCCTGATGGGAGAGTCAAAGGTATTGGTGGCGTACTACATATACCAGGTTTGGCTCAAAATTTACTTTCTATCAGTAAGCTAAATGATGCTAGTGTAGAAGTTTATTTCTTGAGTAAAGGTTGTAAGATGGCTAGAGGTGCAATGGTGTTGGCTAAGGGTGTACGTATTGGCACTCTGTACAAGCTGGATGCACGTCTTGTTCATTGCAATAGCACCTCTATAAATTCAAGCAAAGTTGTTCCTATAGAGGAAGATGAAGATGCTTCTTTGGCTACAAATGCGATGGAGGTGAAACTCCCAGCAGAGAAGACCATGTTGTGGCATCATAGACTCGGTCACATAGGTGAAAAAGGTTTAAAAACCTTGAAAAATAAAAATCTTATTGAAGGGCTTGTAGACTATAATCTTGAGTTCGATTTCTGTGAACACTGCATTTATGGAAAGCAACAACGTGTTTCCTTTTCCTTGAGTTCTCATAAATCTTTTGGTGTACTGAACTATGTTCATTCTGATGTGTTTGGTCTAGTGAATGTTCCTTCATTATCAAAGTCTAGATATTATGTTTCTTTTATTGATGACTATTCAAGAAGGGCATTTATATACTTTCTTAAAAGTAAATTAGAAGTGTTCAGTCATTTTAAAGAGTTTAAAAACTTGGTAGAGAATCAGACTGGAAGGAAAATAAAATGCTTGAGAATGGATAATGGCGGTGAGTTTTGTCCTGCAAATTTTGATAGATACTGTAAAGACCATGGGATTAAAAGGCATAAAACTACACCTTATACTCCACAACAGAATGGAGTTGTTGAAATTTTGAATAGGACATTGATGGAAAAGGCAAGGAGTATGTTGACTAGTGTTGGTCTAGAGTAGATGTTCTAGGTTGAGGCCGTGGCTACAACATGTTACCTGGTAAATCATTCTCCTTCCTTTGCTCTTGTTGATAAGACACCTTTGGAAGCGTGGCCTGGTAAGAAGCCCTCTCTGAGACATGTTTATTTCTTTGGCTATGAGGCATATGCATATGTGCCAAATGAGAAAAGATCTAAGTTGGAGAACAAAGTTGTTAAATGTATCTTCATCGGCTATGGTGTTGGTGTGAAGGGATACAAGCTTTGGAATCCTGATATTGAGAAGGTTTTGTATAGTAGAATTGTAATATTTCATGAGCTGAAACCTTCTATAGCTGATCCATAGCTAGAGACAGATCAAAGAGAAAAGAATAATGATGTAGTTGAAATTATCCAAACCCTAAAAAAGGGAGAACTGTGTGGTGTACCTAAAACTAAGGAGAGCTCTAGCAGCTCTGAGAGTTCCAAAGATGAAGAACCACAACCTCAGCCAGTAAGAAGGTCTACACATCAAACAAAACAACCTGATAGGTATGGTTTCTCCATTTTGGATTCAAACTATGCATATGCTTTAATTACTAGCACTGAGGAGCCTAGGACTGTTAAAGAGGCAATTAATATGCCCGATGCAAATTCTTGGTTGGAAGCCATGAATGAAGAAATGGAATCATTGGAAAAGAATGAAACCTTGGATTTGGTACCTTTTCCTGAAGGAAGAAATTTTGTTGGTTGTAAATGGGTATTTAAGAAGAAGACTAGTCTTGAGGGTAGTACTGAGAAGTATAAAGCAAGGTTGGTTGTAAAGGGGTATTCTCAGGTAGAGGGAATTGATTATGGAGAAATATTTTCCCTTGTAGCTAAACTGAAATCTATCAGATTTTTGTTGTCACTTGCAGCCGCATATGACTTAGAAAATGAGCAGATGGATGTGAAAACAACGTTTCTCCATGGAGAGCTGGAAGAAGCAATTTAGATGTCCCAGTCTAAGCACTTTGTTGGAAAAGGTAAAGAAAGTCTGGTCTACAAATTAAAGAAATCTTTGTATGGTTTAAAGCAGTCTCCTAGAATTTGGTACCATAAGTTTGACAACTTTGTATTGTCTATGGGATTTGTGAGATCAAAATCTGATCATTGTGTGTAATATAAAACTAAAAATGATCGCATGCTTATTATTACCCTGTACATGGATGATATGCTATTCATAGGAAATAGTAAGTCTATGATTTTTGATCTTAAATCTCAGTTGTCTGTAAAGTTCGAAATGAAAGATCTGAGTGCAACAAGGTATATTCTAGGGATGGAGATAGCCAGGGATAGAAATGGCAGAAAGCTTTGGGTCAGCTAGAGTAATTACATCAACACTGTTCTAGAGAGATTTGATATGAGTGATTGGAAGCAGCTAGTTGTTCTAGTCTTGCAAGGAATGAAACTATCTGTTGAAGATTGTCCAAAATCTACTACTGAGATGGATGACATGACCAAAGTACCTTATGTGAGTGTTGTCGGTAGTTTAATGTATACAATGGTCTGTACAAGGCTAGACATTGCCCAAGTAGTGGGAGTACTCAGCTAATTTATGGAAAATCCAGGAAGGACGCATTGGGATGTTGTAAAGAGAGTGTTTAGATATCTGAGAGGTACTTCAGAATGTGATTTGTGTTACCATAGAAATTTGGTTTCATCATAGAGAACTCTCGGCATTCATGGGTATGTGGACTCTGATTGGGCAAGGGATACATTTTCATGTTAAATGGTGGTGCAATCAATTGGATGAGAAAGTGACAGGCTATAGTTGCTTTGTCCATGACAAAGGCAAAATACATGGCGGTGACTCATGCCTACAAAGAATTTGTTTGGCTCAGCCACCTATGTTCTGATATTGGTTTTAATGCAGGGCAGATCACTATTTTTTGTGATAGTCAGAGTGCCATTTGATTGGCAAAAAATCCAACTTTCCATGCCAGGACAAAGCATATCGATGTACAGTATCACTTCGTCAGAGACATGGTGGAGGATGGAAAGGTCTTTTTAGAGAAGGTGGATACTCTGAAGAATGTCGTTGATGAATTGACAAAGCTAGTAAGCACGGACAAGTTCAGATGGTGTGCAAGTTCAATGGGCCTTGGGGCCTATGATCGCAAATGAATTCGAAGTCTAGAGGAAGCAAGTAAGTCTTTGTCAAGTGGGAGCTTGTTGGAAAATGTGCCTCAATTTACTGGCTTGGACCTTTGTTAAAGGCTTGACAATTTTATGCCCCTATCGCTTTAACGCAATGCTCTCATTTCATTGGCTTGACCCTTCAGTCGCTGATACTTAGTCTGATCAGCGAGACTCTAAGGGTTGTCACAGCGATGGGCCGACAGGCATGGAGTTGGCGGAATGTGTGTCGGCATTGGCTTTATCGACAGAGTAGTCATCTATCGGCAGAAGGAAATGCTAAGTCTCGTCGATGTGTCGATGCCTTACATCAATGGCTGTTATCAACTTTCATCTGATGATGTTGGCTTCTTTCAACAACATCCAAAGGCAAGTACCGTTGTTTACCTTTTCGCCGAGCGGAATTGCCTATGCACATGATGTGTGGTAGCTTGTCAAGTGGTGAGTACAACAAAGAGAAGGTGGGCCCCGAGCTGCTTCATGCAAAGGGTTGTTCGGTCATGGACACTTGCCTACACCTTGAAAGTTCCCTAGGGAATCTAGCGAATGCCGCTAGAGATTCCACGAAGGAGCTCCAGTGACTTCCACGTAAGCCAAGCGGAGTGCACAAGAAATGGACACGTGGCAGCCTTAGAAGCTCGTTCTGGGTGAGCTCATGGGAATCTTGGAGATCCCCTCCTAGATGCCCTGAAACCTCCTGAGCGACAGACACAATGCTTGTGGGACCCGATAGATTTGGCGGTCTGTGTTTTAGCGATAGCGGATTATTGTCGGCCTGAAATGTGATGCAACTGTTAATGATGACGAAGGGTTTTTCGAAGCCTGATGACAATTGACCAATCACTGCTCGGTCAAGCGGCAGAATGAATAGTAGTGCGACACGTGGTGATTTCTCATCGGTTGTTTCTGCATCGTTGTTGCAAAACAACATTTATTGTCAGAATCTGGATTGGTGAAAAGTGATTTATTATGCAGTCCTTTGGGATCGGATTTTGGCAGTTGGCAAAGCCCGAAGTTAGTTTTTTCTCTGCAACAAATTTATTACGAGGGTGGCTTGATGCAAGTTTGCAGGTGGATCCGATCCAAGATTGATTTGGCATGTCAGTGAAGAACTAAATTTAATGCACCCTAATTGGTAGTTGGAAGAAGACTGGAAATTTTCGGTCTTGACAAGAAGTTGAGGAATCTTAGAGAGATTAGAACAAGAAAAATACTGAAAAAGAGGTTGTCGTCAAGTTTTGTATTCGTTGTATGTTGAAATAGCATTGTAACAGTGAGTGCATGAAAAATCAAGTGCTTCTGTGAGCTAACTATCAGAGAGTGAGGGTTGTAACTTTGTATGTAATCTTTTGCTTGTTGTAATACAAAGTGTTTTTCTCTTGGTGTGGTGGTTTTTTTCCCGGAAGGGTTTTCCCACGTAAATCTGGTGTTATCTTTGAGATCAGTTTATTTTTGTTACTCTTGATACCTTGCATGTGTTCATCTTAAGTTTTTTTAATGTTTTAAAACTAGACTTTGCACGTCTCCTCTATGGTTTTAGCATTAGGAAAGCGTTTTCGCACCGTTTTCTTTTCCTTACAAGTTGAAAAGGCAAGGTGTTATGAGGGGGAGTGTGGAAAAACTAGAGGAAGAGGAAAAGAGCAAGGAAAAATAGGAAGAGGATGGGATGTTGGTTGAAATAGACTCAAAAATTAAGGGAAATACCTCTAGAAATGTGCATACACCTGCAAAGAGGAAGAGGTATGTATCCACCACTTCTGATTCAGATTCATTAGATGCATTTGTTGCTAAGAAAACACAAAATAAAACCCTAGATAGTCCTAATCATGAAGACTATGATTGTACATGGGGTGGTAATGAATAGTTTTTAGAAATAGAGGAAATGTTTATAGAGGATAGAAATGTTAAAAAGGAGCTCTAGAAAGCTCTAGAAAGAATTAAACATCTGAAAGAAATAGTGCAGAGTTATGAGAAGAGAGACAAAGAATGGGAGACAAAAATACAAGAATTGGAGGAGAAGCTATAGACATATGGGTATGGTTCAAAGTTGGACCTATTGGCACAATTGTCCATGTTCAAAATAGGGGATGGAGAACTTACAGCAGCAAATCAGAAACCTCCTACCAAAAAAACTCCAATTTACCACACAACTATTTCTTGGATACCAACTGTGGAAGGTCACTGATGAATTTTCACAGGAGAAAGGACAAAGAAACTCTAATTGCATAGCACACCAAAGTTTTGGAGGGGAAGGACATTGAACTGAGTAAAATGGTAGTCATAATGGAAGAAATAACATATAAGGCTGCCCAAATTATCAGGTGCAGACCCCTAGCTAGAACATATGCCTTGTTTCTCCAAGAAAAATTCCAAATTTTTCAATTTAGCAGGTTGATCAACAACAAACTAGTTTCTATGAGCAACAAGTTTGAATTTCTCTATGTTTTTGTTGATGCAACCCTTGATGAGCAAGACCAACTATGTGAGTACTATTTGCACAATTATGTGGTTTTAGAGGATGCACAATGGAACCCCTTAATGTTTGTAGGGGGTTTTCAAGTAAGAGCTTTAGCATCCTATTTTAGAAATGAAACATTTAGAGGTGAACTCATGGAGGAGTATGCAGAAAGAGAAAAGTCGATTGCACTTCTAATGAGGAAAGAGTCCAAAGATCCCGATGAGATAATAGATGAGTGGTTACTACTCCTAAAACACAATGGTGTAGGAAGAAAAATTATAAAGGTAAGGATACATGACTACAATAGAATGAAGACACTAGCAGTTGGGTTAGTTCAAAATTGTTATAAATATGTACAGGAAAGGTGGAACAGTTTGACTCGAGAGCTATAAAGGAAGGAACCTCATTCAGTATATAATTTCATATCTATGATTGAAAGAGTGAAAAGGTACATGGATATTGTTGTTTATCAAGAAACTAAAAAGATACCACTCACATTCCAACTGCTTATGCTCCTTTATCTAGTCCCACATTGGACAAGAGATGGGATGAAGGAATGTGAAGAGGATGAGAAAACCAAAATGAAGAGACTTGCAGTTTACAGAGGGTTCTACCTAAAGCAGGTCAAGGGAGTAGATATTTTCATGGACCTTAGGGAGATTACATTGTATTATAATATGTATCCCTAGTGCATTTTTCTTGAGGGAAAGCCAAAGGATAGTTGGGGGGAGTGATGAGTCCATTTCTTGATGTTTTTATGCATGTTTAATAAACATTATCAGAGAATCCTTTCAGACATATTCCTATGCTATGTTATCTTTTTTATGCTTATTATACAACCTTGGACCTAAATTAGAGTAATGGAAATATAGTTATGATATAGTACCATTGCATGATTTATATGTGGATATGTATGAAATGTGATTGGAATTCTATGTTTAATCATGGTAGTTAGCTTTGTATATGTGTTTTGTGGATTAACCTCTTATAGCCCAAGAAGACATTGTAGCCCACGACAACTAAAAGTTGTAGCCTGCAACAAAAGGAGGTCTTGGACAACATAACAAGGGAAGTTCCAAAACAAGCTGAGTGTAATAACTATCATGTGGAGGCACCTGATGGAGTTAGTCGTGCATCATTATGATAGTTAATGAGGTGTTGAAGAAGAATTCTTTTATTGATAGGATTCTGAATAGCTAATTATGTGTTCCACGTTGCAAATATGTTCCGTGGAGTTTTAATCCTATTTGAACTCTTGTTCCTTTTTAGTTGTAGTTTGAATAATTCAATCTTAATTAGATACTCTAATATCTAGGGAGTTGTAGTTAATGATTTCAGTTAAGAGTTGTGTTTAGAATAAAATCCCCCGTGCCTATGTATAGTTGGTGGTTGAGTCTTTACATAGTTGGTTTCTTAATCTCATACTAATGGTTTATTATCAGTTAATTCTTAGTTTTTAGTTGTAATCTATAGACATGTTGATTGTTCAGAAATGGTTTTCTTGAATACAATCTTTGAGCAAGATTTTATGTGATCTTTTGGAATGCATAATGAATGAAGTTAAAGTTGATATGGTTGTGTAGAATCTGAATATTTATATTTGGTTTTATTTAAGTGAAAATAGCCACTTAAGCAGGCCACTCAAGGTAATTTTTCTTCACTACATTTATAGTTGTTTTACTTTTGTTTAGAAGCTATTTTTGTTTGTCATTACTTTATAAATTGCATGTAAGTTAAAATAGATTCTCATATTATGATTATCAATAATGGTTGTTCATATGCATGAATGCATTCAATTGACTTCTAGTAGTATGGAGGATAAATTAAGTTCAGTTACTAATTTTGAGGAGTTTTGAGTTAGTTTCAATAAATTTCTGTAAATAATAATTTAGCTACAGATTATGTTGTAGGCACCCATAGCCATTAGCGCTAGTTTACTTCTTTCATTGTTATATGTTTATGTGATTTTACATCAAGTAGAATATCTTTAATAGGATAACTTAGGTAAACTCAAGTCCTTGAAGGAACATATAGTGTCAACACCATCACAAGTTTACAAGCCCTGGTTGACAATTTAATGAAGTCTTTGCAATGTTGAGTGGATTGTTCAACTAGGTCATTCCTCTGAATTGTGTGATTTCCACCAAGTTTACAAGACACTAGTTTAGACTCTACAATTATGATCACCATGGACTACCATATGCAAGATACTCGGTCTCTTATATAGGATGCCACATACTATAGGACCTTGTATCGAGTGGCAGACCCTAGATATTGCAAGCAACCTAGATTCTCTACACAAAACAACACTACAACTAGATCCAATAGGTCAGAGGGTGGATTGGTTGGACTCCCTCTTAGTAGATGCCACTAGGGAATGATGAGAAATAGTCATCGGGAATGAGGATCAACTAATTAGGGTCCACCACCTCAACCTTCTCTTGATAGGGAGGTACAATCGAGGTAGCTCAGTTTTGTATAGATATTCTTTTGATGTATGTTTATCATTGATGCAGACACATTTGTATACACTCACTGGCTTTTGAGCCTCATATATATATATATATGTGTGTGTGTGTGTGTGTGTGTGTGTGTGTGTGTGTGTGTGTATTTTTGATGTATATTATCATATCACATACTCATTGTACCATATTATATTATGACATTTTCATTTTTTAAGATATATGAGATGAATTAACCCTTTTTGATGTGGCTATGAGATGGTCTCATGATGTATGCATGCTTATGTGTGATGTACCTTGTGGTTTGATGCATTTATTTTGTGGATGTTTCATGATGATGTATGAATGGATGCATATATGAATTGTTATGCTAATGATCTATAGATGCAAGATGTATGTGGTGAATGATGATATGATCATGGTTTTATTTTTATATTTTTCATATGATATATGATAATGCTCATGCAAGATGAATGATATGATATGCATATTAATGATTTGTGGATGTAGGATGGGATGCATATAATTTTTTTGTCATGATACTTGGATAGAAATGTTAGAATGGATAGAGATAGAATAATAGAATGATGATGTTGATCAAGATACCAATAAATTTATGAGACTTTATTGGACATGTGAGGAGGTAGGATAGATAGTTTTTCTTTAATTTTAGGTTGTGCTAAATAATATAGCACAATCCTTTTTGATATAGCAAGTAGACATGATGCACCAAGGTATGAAGAACCAGGGTGGCTTTGCATCTATTGCATGGAATTTGACTCTGTAAATAGATAAGAGTATTATTGTTTATACTTGACATATAGACACCTTATTTTATCATGTGAGAGAATGAAGCCATCGAAGTAAGGAGACCAATACAAAAAAGGCATAAGAACCTGATATGAAAAATCCATTGTATTACTTGAGACTATCCCCACACACACAAATAAATTATTCACTAAGGTTGTATTACAAGAACATCCAAAAAACATAGCAGACGAAAGCAATGACTATGCCCCCTTACGCACCCCTCTAGACACACCAGGATATTGAAGATCAAGGTAGTTTTTAGTGAGCGATGTAAATGAGATAAAAGGACAAAACCAAAATAAAAGACCAAAATGACAAAAAACATCAATGCCATCATATCTCTTGCCAGAGAGAGTAGTTTTTGTTGAGATCCGAAATTATGTCTATCATAGGAAAGATCGATTTGTTAAGACATGCATTAGGTGTTGAGTTTTAAATGTATAGGTTATTGATATGAAGGTTAATTGGCATGTTTGACAATGATCAAGACTTATAATTTTGTATGAAAATTTGTGTTTCAATAATTGTTGTACCTACTTCTATTTGTTTTTCCAAAGGTGAGGGTGATAGGTTTATTATGGATGAAAGTGTTATTGCCATCATATCTCTTTCCAGAGAGAGTAGTTTTTGTTGTGATCTGAAATGATGTCTATCAAAGGAAATATCTATTTGTTAATGCATGCATAGGATGTTTATTTTTAAATGTATAGGTTGTTGATATGAAGGTTAATCAACATGTTCGACAATGATCAAGACTTATAATTTTGCGTGAAAATTTATGTTTTGACAATTGTTGTACCCGTTGAGCTATTTATTTCGTCAAAGGTGAGGGTGATGATAGGTTTATTATGGATGAAAGTTTTATTGTGGATGAGATGAGATGGGTGGAAATTGAATTTATTTCTTTTTAAAATATTTCAAATGGTTTTTGACTTTTTGAAAATGTTTTGAGGCTATTTTTTTGGCATTTTGAAGTTCTTCGATTTTTTTTTTTATATTTTCAAATATTTGAATGTTTTTGGGTTCCCGAATGTTTTTGGGTTCCCAAATGTTTAATCAAGATGACAGGACCTAAGGAACAAACCTATGCCTCAAGGGCTCATCGAAGATGGTCTTGCCTACATAACTACACAAAGGCTTCGTAGTTTGATTATTTCGGCTGATTTTGGGATTTTGATGTTTTATAGATGTTTTTGAGATTTTGAAGTTTTCTCGATGTTTTTGAGATTTTGAAGTTTTCTAGATGTTTTTGAGATTTCGAAGTTTTTTAGATGTTTTTGAGATTTTGAGGTTATTTAGATGTTTTTGATATTTTGAGGCGAATCCTTTCCAATGACTAGGTGTAGGAAGATTCCCCCAATCATGTGTTAGACTACTTCAATATAGGTAGGAAAAACTGATATTAGGATAATGCCAAGTAGTACTGATAGGGATATATACTTGTCAAACACCAATCCATGATAGGGATGGAGATGGAAGGATGAAAGATGGATGAATGAAAGATTTTATTATGGAATGGATAGATGATAAGAGATCTTGATTGATGGATGTATGGATGCTTATTTACACAAGGTACATTTTTGCTAGGTTTTCACCAAGGTACTTTCCCAAAGAGCCATCGAAGTGATTTTCACTAAAGGATGTTTTTTCTCTTTACTATTTTATCTTTTTATTTTTATTTTTTAGAATAAGATATCCCTGATGGGCTAGGCATAGAATCTCTTAAGATGGATTTTGTTAATAAGATCTTACAAGGGATCACCTTCAGGTGCCAATAATTGATAAGCTCTTGATCTATAACTTGTGGTGGCGATAAAAGGTCCCAACCAATTGGGTTCAAATTTACCTTTGTTGTCTTGATCTAACTAGTTCTTCTAATTTTCCTTTAGAATAAGGTCTCCTACTAGAAGTTTCAACCCTTGGTTTTCTTTTTGTAGCTCCTTCATAACTAATTTTGGTATGCTTGTAGGTGATTAAGTGCCTCGAGATGAAATTCATCTAGCAATTCAAGTTTATTTAACCTAGATGGCTTGTACTCTTCATCATTGATCAGGTGCTATAATAAAACTCTCAACGATGGTAGCTTGACCTCAATGGGTAAGATATCTTCATTCCCAAATATCAAGGAATAGGGAGTAGCACTAGTGGGTGTTCTAATACTTGTTCGATATGCCCAAAGGGTGGGATTCAATTGTAAATGCTAATCTTGGCTAGTGCCATTAACTATTTTTTTAATATTTTGGTAATGGTCTTGTTAGACACTTCAGCTTGACCATTTACTTGAGGGTAATAAGGGGTAGAGAAATGATGCTAAATATGGAATTGGTTGCAAATTTCTTTGACATCTTGGTTTTTAAACGATGTTCTATTATTAGTGATAATAGCTTGTGGAACACCATAGTGCCAGATTAGGTAGCTCAATATGAATTTAGATATTTGTTTTCTAGTAATATATGTCATGGGTATAGCCTCAATCCACTTCGTAAAATACTCTGTGGTGGTGTTTATGAATTTATGACCATTTGACGAGGTAGGTGTAATCATTCTAATGAGATCAAGCCCCCACTACGAGAAAGGCCATGGTGTAGTGATTGGGCATAGCTCTTGTACTAGAGCATGGATAAGGTCACCATGTTGTTGGCATTGTAAACACTTCTTGAAAAATTGATTAGCTTCTTGCTCCATGGTGGGCTAATAATAACCCATTCTTAGCAACTTCTATCTAAGGTAGCACCACTCGAATGTGACCCGTAGATGCCTTCATGTATCTCGTTCAAAAAATTTTAAGCCTCTTCTTGGTTAATACATCTTAATAGCATTCTATCAAGACTTCGTTGATAAAGGGTATTTCCAATAATGACAAAGTGTGAGGATTTTCAGATAAATGTCTTAAGAAGGTTAGGGGTAAGGTCAAATGGAAAGATACCATTGTGAAGGTAGGTGAAGATATCATGGTACCATGGGGAACCAAGACCAACAATTTTACATACAAATTATAATTCAAGAATGTCATAGATCGATATTAGAAGCTCCTCCATAAGGAATTCATACTTCATAGCATTATATGACATGTCTAACAAAGATTAGATAGTTTCCATCGCATCTGCTACTTTATTTTTAACCCTTGGAACCTGTTCAAAAGTGATGACGATGAAGTACTCCTTAAAGCTATCCACCATTCTTTTATATGGCATTATTTTGTCATCATTGGTTTGATAATCGTCGTTAACTTGCCTGACTACTAATTAGGAATCACCGAAGACTTCTAGCTCTTAGATCTACCATTGTATTGCCATTTTGAGTCCTATAATAAGAGCTTCATATTCAACTATTTTTTTTGTACATGGAAATGCAATCCTGTAGGATTTCAGTATATAATCACCTTAAGGGGTGATGAATAGGATACTTGCTCTGGATCCGTGTTGTGTATGTGATCCATCAAATTATAACTTACATTGATTCATTAACATGATATTGAATATTACTTCATCTAGGAGCTCAGATACCAAGGGGTTTTCTGCATATATTGGTGTTTCAGCTAACTAACTTGTAATGACCTGTCCTTTGATAGCCTTTTGATCCATGTACTTGATATAAAACTCGCTTAAGATCATTACCCATTTTTCTATTCGACCTATTAGAGTAGCCCTTGATAATAGATACTTCAAGGGATCTACCTTGGTGATGAGTTGAACCTAATGGCTAAGCATGTAATGGTGTAGCTTTTGGGAAGAAAAAACTACCGCCAAACAAGTTCTTTCCATGGGTGTATAGTTAATTTCATACCCTACTCGAGTCATGTTATAGTAAATATCCCTCTCTTTTCCTAATTCATCATGTTGTGCCAAAATAGCTCCTAGTGTTGTTGATGTCATCAAGATGTACAATATCAATGGTTTGTCTGCCATTGGTGGCATCAAGATTGGGGATGGTGCTAGATAGTCTTTTAATTGCCAAAAAGCTTGGTCATAATGACGATCCCATTTGAAAGTCATGCCCTTGTGGAGAAGGTGTGTGACAGGATGACATTTGTCAACTAATTGTGTGATGAAGCTTCTGATAGACTATAGCTTTCCTTGAAGACTTTGAAGCTATTTGAGTATTTTAGGCGGCTACATGTCGATTATTGCTTTTAATTTGGTTGGGTCTACCTTGATTCCCCTTTGCAATACAATACTCTAAATTTTTTATCGAAAGTAACTTCAAAGAAACATTTATTTTGATTCAATCGTACTTGATAGTTTTCAAGCCTATCAAAAAATTGATCCAAGACTTCTAGATGTCCTTTCCTTGTAATTGATTTGGCAAGTATGTCATCCACATAGTCCTCCAAGATATTTTGAAATATTTCATGGAATATAACTAGCATTGCTCTTTGATAGGTAGCTCCAACATTTTTTAAACCAAAAGGCATAACATTCCAACAGAAAGTACCCCATGGGAATATAAACATTGTCATGTGTTGATCCTCTTTTGCTATCATTATTTGATTGCATCCTAAGAAATCATCTATGATAAATAGCATCTCATGTCCCACTGTCAAATCCATAATGATGTCTATGTTAGGTAGTGGAAAATCATCCTTAGGACAAGATTTATTCAAATCCATGAAGTCTGTACATATACGAATGCCCCCAGTGGGCTTTGAGACTAGTACGAGATTCAAAACCCACTATGGATAGTCAATGGGTCTTCTGAAACCCACATCAAGCAACTTTTGTAGTTTAAATTTGACTAATAATGCTATTTGGGGATGCATTTTTATTAGTTTTTTGTTTCACTGGTTTTGCATTAGGATGCATTGTTAAGTGATGCACTACCAATGAAGTGTCAAGCTCTGGCATATCTGAGTATGACCAAGAAAATTTGATCTTTCTTTCTTTGAGGAAAGCTACTAAATTTTGTTGCTCTTCATCATCTAAGGATTTAAGCATAGGATGTCACTTGTGGTTGCTCAATTGTTACAACATTTACTGTTTGTGCTTATTCCACAAGAACTGTTGATATTTCTTGACCTATAGCAATACCTGGGAGATTTAACCCTCCATCCTTAGGCACCTCATAGAGGTTTTCACCTTTGGATGCGCCCTTTATTTTTACTATTTCTTGATCCAAAAGTGCCACTATGTGGGTTTCGCAAGGGGATCTTGTTTTGATTTTTAAATTTTCTATTTTTCTACTAGAGGATTCAATATGATCACCATAGAACACTTGGGTATCAAATTCAATGTCAAAACCTACTTTATGATCTCCCAAAGGTACATCATCTTGAAGTCCCATGAATTATATGGTAGCCTCATCATTTTCGAATAAATATAGAATTGATTCTTGTTGTTGGTCCCAATCAATGAGTTGAGGATATACGAGTTTAATTTCATTGTCTTGGGTAGGGGATGTAAAGGATGTGGCGGTAATGGTGTTTTTGGAAGCATTCTCAAATAAGTCTATTATGTACATTGGTAAGTCCTCAATGTTTTCACTTTTAAATGGGTTGTACCAAGAAGAAGCTTCAACTTCCTCAATTAAGATATCCTCAGCAAGAGGAGCCACATTTTTTGTCTAAGCTATACCCAAGACCTTTGTTCTTTGGTTGTTTTTCTAGAATGAGGGATTCACACATACCTTGTTTCTTTAAGCCAAGTTCATTGGTACTTGTGTAACCCATGTTCTTCATTAGCTGATATCATTTTCTTTTCTGGTCAACAAGAAGGGAAGCTTCCTCATGTTCCTCATGATATATCCATTTAGATATGTCTCCTTCATGTATGATCTTTTTGTTTAGTTCTCCCCATTTTTCAAAGGTAGTATGTTTAAACTTGATTGTCCTAGACACTTTCTCAATGTGATGGGGTTGATCATATACCTTTGGAGAAAGTGGAAGTTATCCCATGTATAAGGAATCCTTTAGGTTGTAGTCACCACAACTGTTGTCTTTGATTTGCACTTTGATCATATAGAGAGTGTGTTAAACTTTGGATGTACAAGCTAATGTTGTTGGATCAACATAAGAAGATGAGGGTGGAACTTCATCACTCTTCAGTACTTGAAGTAGTCTATAGTATTTCTCTTCCATACTCATGTAGTAATAAAAGGGTTCATGATCACCATGAATTTTTACTTCCTTGTCATTGTAAGGAAACTTCAGAAACTGATGATCGGTGGAAGCCATGACCTGCATGACATGGATCCATGGGGAGCCCAAAATAATGTTATATGAAAAGTCGAGATAAAAGACTTGACATGTTTTTTTTCTAGTAGGGCCCACTTGTATGGGTAATGTTATGCCTTGCATAACCGCCCCATCTTTTGCCTTGGTCACAACGGGTCCCCCTTTATGTTTTTATCCTTGTTTGTTTTTCAAACAAAGTTTAAAGTCTGGCATTTCCAACACTTTCTTTTTCTTTGGTTTCTTCTGTTGGAACCGGAACCGGAACCGGAACCGAATCGGGCTTTAAAACTTCTTTCAAAACTCGTTCTGATCCGAATCCCAACAGTCTTCTTTTGCCTTTTTTGTTTTGTCTTTATCGGAGCCAAAGCCGGAGTGGAAATTAAGTCCGAATTTATTTGAAGTTTCAAAATCAAATACCGTTTCGTTTCTGCCTCCGCTTTTTGGTCTTTCGTTTTAAACTAGGTTTTATATGTTAAGTTTTCTCGTTTCGGTCTTTTTGTTTTATTTTGATGTTTTGTTTCACTTTATTCTTTGTCAACGAAACTAGAATCAGATTGGGAACCAAGTTGGAAAATTAAACAAGTTTCCAAAACAGTTTTCATTCTGATTCCACTCCTATTGTTTGTGGTCGTTGACTTTACTGAAGTCGCACAGCAGTAATATGCCAGTTGCTTCTGCAGTTCTGAATCTGCTCTACCACATTTATGGCATTAATTATAGGTGCCATGCATGCGTGAACCCCGATTTTTTACCTTAATTAGGGATTAACGCGTAGTTATCATCATTATTGTTAAGAGATCGAAGAGTGAACCAGAGTTGTAGTGGAGATTTTGTGCAATCGATTGAAAGAGAGACAGTTGCGCACAGATTGCTTCAGGGAATTAAACTATTTATTTGCGTTCGAGGTAGGTTTTTCTATTCTCGTCTTTCATTTTTATTTTTCGCGTTTTCTGTTTCTGTTCGTCTTGGATTGTTTGGTTTCTTGCAAATTTGTGATTCTCTATGAGTTATTGTGTTTTTTTTGTTTCTTTTTTTGTTTAAGTTTTCTTGTTTTCTTATGTTGCTTTTATGGTTTTGTTTCTTGTCTGTTTGTTTTTTAACACGGTCATTTTCACATTTTAATCGTGACCGCATCGTGGTGCCCTAGTTTTTAAATGCATAGGTTAATTATTGTTTCACAATGAATAGGGTTTGGTAAATTATCATTTTTACTTAGGAATCTTGTTTCGCATTTGATCTGGTTAATTTAAATAGGGTTAAATTTGTGCCCTAGTTATTTGAAATTGAGGGTTTTAGTTTAGGGTTTTGGTGTGTTCGTGTTTTTAATTTAAATATGATGCCCTAAATAGTACAATCGCCTCTCGGCCATATGGGGATGGTCTTATTAGGTTAATTTTAAGCCCCCTTTCGTTTTGGTATGACCTGGTCCTTAAATTATGAAGTTATTTATCGAACTGTTAAAAAACACTTATGACATCATGGTCATAAAAGGCGGAAGCGGGATTGGAATCGATTTAGACTTTGAACCATGTTTTTGTAGTAAGTGTCAATTCCATTTTCATCCCGTCTCCAAGTCCGCTTATAGTTAGAAGCATTCTTTCAAAATAACGATAACCTAGGTGAAAGCGGAACCAGAACTGAATGTGAAATTAGAAAATCTGAATGAAACCAAATCAGTTTCCATTCCGGTTCCAATTTTGGTTACCATTCCGGTTTTGACTCTGGTCCCGCTTGTTATTACTGTAATCTCAATAACGGTTTTGGCTCTGAGCCTGACAGTGTTTTAAAAGAGACTGTTTAGAAAGTTTTTCTGCTTGGTTCTGCCTTCGCTATATATATGAAGGGTAAGATTTTAAAGCATATTTTGTGATGTTTATTCAAGGATCTAATTAGAGGTTTTGTTGCAGGAAGCTAAAGAATGTCAAGAGTATCAGGAGAAGCTTCCCAAATGAATCGACCTGCAGAAACATCAAAGGTAGCAACTAAGCCTAAGAAGATTAAGCCAGAGCAGTTACCTTATACCTTGAGGTATAACCATAGGGGTCCTGTTGTCACTGCAAGCAAAGTGGAATCAGATTAGTCTGATATAACTGACACCAATCTAGGCCAATTCAATTTTGAGGAGTTATATTCAGAAAAAATCACTGAGGATGTAACAAGAAGAACTTTAAGAATAGTTGAGTCTGGCCTGGCTCACATCACCTTATTTCCTCTATCCATCCAATGCCCGGAGTTGATTCTGACAGCAATAGGAGCTTACAATCTGGCCACTAGGCAATGTATGGATTCACAGGACAATGTGATCATTGATCTAACCCCTCAAATGTTTCAGCACATGTTTAGTGCCCCTGATCCAAAGAACCTGGTATAGTTAAATGAGGCAGATGCTTTATAGATATATAGCAAACACAAGGAGGCCAACAAAGCTCACTTGAACAAGAAGTGGTTGAGGATAGAGAAGAAGTCTCTAACCAAGCTCCATGATCAACCAAAGAGAACAAAATTTTACAAGGAAGTATTAGACCCGATAATGATGTTGTCTAGAGCCTTTGGGAAGAGGGATGCATTTCATTTCAAGGAGTGGATGTTTCCCTTTATTCAGACAATCTTTAATGGCACCCGAAAGTTTGATTGGACGATGATTGTCTCAGATACCATTCATGACCAGTTAACTAGAATAAGAGAAACCAAGAGATTTTTCATGACTTCTTATGTTGTCTATGTAGTAGCTAGAGGAGGCATCTTTCCAGGTTTGAATAGACTGGGAATTTTAGGAGAAGTTGATGGAAAAAAGAGAGTATGGAACCATTCTGATCAGCTATCTCTACAAGTTTTTGAAACACAATCTAGGAGAGTTAATGATGCATTCTTATATGTAATCATTAACCAGCTTAATGGGGATGCAGGATACAGATTGAGCCAGGAAGCCATGGCCTTTATCATAGAGTGGGGATGTTGGTATATCCAATACCTCAAGTTCACTTATTTCAGGCTGGCTGGATTTGAAGGTCATCCCCACTTACTTCTAAGGTGTTGCAGCAATAGGATGGTTCTAATGGAGTTTGTCTATCAAGCTCTGGGGGTCAATGCTCAATTTGGGTTAAAGCACAAGACAGGTTGTCATAAGTTTCCCATGCAATTGGGTGAATACAGCTGCCAACATCTTGTGGGAGCTAAGGTAGTTTGCAGTGAATTGATACATTTGAAGCTAGGTTTGTACATTGCTCGAAAGCACTTTGATCCAAAGAAGAAAATGAATGCTTTGCTGCCTTCGGTTTTTGACAAACATTTCAACCTGCTAGAAGACTTCTGGAGTGATCTTCGAGATGAGTATGACCTCAGGAAAAAGGAATTATGAGAGGTTGCATGTTGCACTCATGGTAGAATTTGGGATCAAAGATGACATCCCTGATACATTAGTAGATGATGGAGTTGTGTTGGATCCATCATATGAAGCATTGAATATTGGCACCAAAAGTTTGGATCCGGTGGACTGGGATGGTGAGGAGACCATCGATATCAAACAAATAGGGAGATTAGTCTTGGATAGGAGTATCCACTAGGTTGTTCTAAGAACCAAAACTCCTCAGGGTCCAACTCCTAAGAAGGGGAAGAGACATAAAATAATTAAGAGGAAATTGCCTTCCAAGGAGCCTTTAGAGTTCTTCCCTCTTGACATTGAAGAGATTGAGCTTGAAGCCTCTACTCAAGATTTACCTGGAGTACAAGAGGGGGATGCCCAAATAGGACCGGTGGTTTCAACATCAGCAATAGGTGAGTCATCTACTCAAGTCCCTCTTACAAAGCAACCAAGCGGAGAGATGCCTGAAGGAACTCTTCATGGTATAGTTGAAGCACTAAAGGGAAAAGAGAAGGGGCAAGAGATCCATGAGGTGGAAACAGACTCTGATGAGACCTTATCAGAGAAAGATGCACAAGAAAAGATGCCTCTAGAGGAGGAAATTGAACATATTTTAACGGAGGAAGATCAATGGGCACTGTTTGAGGAAGCAAAGAAAGCTTCAGATGCTCAAGCACATGCAGAAGCTATGGAGAAGCAAAAGGCACTTGATGCTAAGGCACAAGCTGATGCCTTACTTCAGCAACAATGAATGGAAGCTAAGCTAAGGGTTGATGAAATGCAGAAGCAACAAAGGCAAAGGGAGTAGGAGCTCAAGATCAAAGAAGAGAATGATAAGCTGGAGTTAGTATAGAAAATCCATGATCTACAGGAGGAAAAGGCGAAGCAACGAAGGGAAAGAGAAGTCCTTGTGGCCAAATTGAAGCTGGTTGAAGAGGCCTTTAAAAAGAAAGAGGAAGCAAATTGTGTGCAAAAAGAGAAAGATGTCAAGGATCTAACCAAGCAGCTACAAAAGGAAAAGGAAGATGCAGACAGACTTAAGGCATTGGAAGAAGAGAGAAACCAGGAACTTGAGAAGAAGAGATTAGAAGAAGAAAAGTTGAAGAAGGAAGAAGAAGACAAGAGAATACAAGAACAAAAGGATAGGGAGGAAGCTGAAAAGCTTGCTCAGAAAAATGTGGAGCAAGAACAACAAGAGGTACAAGGGGTTGATTCTCAACCTAAAGTAAATATGCCACAACCCACTACTACTATTGCTTCTTCTTCAACTATAATGACCACTACTCCAAGTGCTCCCACTTGGTTGAAATTGGATCTTCAAAAGAGATCAGTGACACCTTCACAACCTCTCAATTGGGATGATATGATGAAGTAAATTAAAAAAGAAAGGCCCAAGAAGAAGGCCAAAATCCTACATTCCACTAGACTCACCGACAGAGGGGAGATTGTTGTTGAATGTGCCATACCAATGGCAGACAAGGATGTAGGGGATATGCAACTAATTGATTACCAATTGGGCACTGTTAACTTGGGGAGACCCACAAGAGATCAACAGATGAACTTGATAGATGTGGTAGCATCATCCACTAAATCAAGAATGATGAAAGATAAGAAGAGAAAGGATGAGCTTAAGGCTCAATTGGATCAGTTGCACACTTTCTTGAAGAGTGTTTCTACTCCAAGGTCACAACAAATTGCCACCATTGAAGCACCGATTTTGCTTAGTAAGAAAGAAGTGGATGATTTGGTGTAGGTAAGGAGTAAGGAAGAGATGTTGGATAAATGGACATAAACTAAATCAAGAAATAAGTGAGGTGTTGGACAACAGTTTTGAGGTTCACATGACAGAGGAATTAATAGAAGAGATGAATTAGTATGTCAAAGTATTGGGAGAACAGGAGGAGGAGTACAGAGGATATAGCCAGAAGTTGAAAGAGGTTAGTAAATTGCCTAAGTCCCTTCTAGAACAGTCAATACTTGAAGAGGACAACAAAGATTTCTTGGAAAAGACTTCCAACATACTCCGATTTAGATCTGACTTTTTATACAAGCATAAAAATGAAGTTCAAGATTCTGTCAAGGATCTGAATGAACAGTTTGAGGAGTTAGAAGCAGTTATTGCTATTGTAGTAAATGTTGACATACCGATAAAGGAGGGCCTACCTTTGAGCCAAATAAAGGAGAAATGGGATGATAGGTTTAACGAGTTCATGCAAAAAGGAGATGATGGAGAGGATTTGCTGTTTGATTAGTTAATGGATATTAAAGAAGAGGTAAGGGCAGCTAAAAGGGAGTTAACAAAGCTAAAAGACATGAGAGGATTTGTTGTTGTGGAATTAGAAAGGATCAAGTTTGAAGACAGTTGGGTTGATGGGTCGGATTTGGACATGCTTCAACAAGTCTTCTCTAGTTATGACGAGTACATTGCAGAGCAAACTTCGCATGCATAATTGATAAATCTCATGCATGCATGGCTTTCTTCTCTTCTTCGCATACAGGACTGGAAGTCTTAGAGGTGCATGGCTTTATTTTCTCTTCTATCTTCTTTTCTCTAGTTTAACTAAGTGATCAAGGTGGGAACTAGAGATCAAATTGATCTGAGTTTCCAAGAAGGCTTTAATTCCTAAAAAGGTGAATCGACTTAAGATAGAAAGGACTTCAGATTTGTGTACATCCATAAATACCTTTGGGGTATCATATTGTAAGGGTAGGCTGATGAGAATAAGATTAGCCACCTGATAGTAGGAGATAGAATTTTTCGTAGTTTTTATAGAGATACTTTGTTACTTTATTTACAGTTGAATATAATTATAGGTTTTTACTCAATATGGTGTTGGAATTGAGTTTTATTGGATAAGGTTGATGAATTATAGTCTATTTGTATGCTAGTGATTGTGTTGAAGCATGAGTGTTTCTTATGTGATGAAAATCATTAGAAGAAACTAGATTTAAAGATTATTTCATTAGATTATCTGTGAATTGAATTTATTGAAAATTTGTTGATCTATGGTCTTGGCAACGAATGAGAGTGTGTTCTTTTATCTTTGAAATATTTATGATGTGTGATTGTGATGTTAAAATAAGCACCTTAGATGCATGCAATAGTATGGACTATTCTGTAAATTGCATCATGCTATGGTTTTCTTGATCTGTTGGAAGAACATTCTTTGTTGAAGATATATGTTTGGATACTAGATAAGTTTTATTCATGTTTTACTGATGTACGCCCTGATCTATCTTTTTCTTTTATTTAAAAACCCCCTTTTGATTAAAGACAGTTCAATGAATAAGCCATTGCTTGCATTCCTTATTACTAGCAAAGGCCCCTTGAATATTACAGTTGCATTGACCGATTGAGTGACACCAGACAGTTGAGAACCAACTACCAAGACCTTGGGAGTCAGGCTACTATATGTTGTCTTTCTTTTTCAGGAGAAATAGAGTAGAAATATTCTATTTAATGTTGTTTGTGTCATTTTCCCCATCAACAGGTAACTTTATTGTTCCTTTTGAATCTCACTTATTATCATCATAAGCTCTGATAGTTATCCCTTTTGATCTTTCAATTTCTTCATTTGAGTAGCACAAATGTTTTACCAATTGAAGGGTACATATGTTTAGATTTTCACCTCCATATATCAAAACTCTCTTGACCTTATCTTTATGGGCATTCGAGATGCAGAGCGTGATGATGGGAGGTCTTTTTTAGTGAAGTGATGCCACAATAGTGGTTTACACTTTCTGGGAGATCTTGATTTTTGCTGAAATCAAATATTTTTAGAAAATATAATGATTTAAGCCTTGAAAATTTCTAGTTAAAGGATTCCAATTAAAGAGAGTTTGATCAAACCACCTTCAACCAAGCCCCCTTGGATAGAACCCCACTATTTTTAAACCATGCCTATAATGGAGTCTCCTTTACACTTATCAAAATGTTGATAAAAAGCCACTTTTGATTTACCTTTTGGGGGATCAAATGAATTCATTTAATTTTATTTTTTTATGTAGTCCTTATTATAGGCTTCCAAAAAAGTATAATTTTAATTAAATTAAATTTGATTATTTTATTTAGTTTTTTATTTCTTGTGAATGTAGGTTTTTCACCGAAAATCAAGCTCTTTATTCTGCACATGTGGAAAAAAAGAAGATTATCAAAAAAAAAAATTAAAAATATGTTTAGGCTGGGTATTGATGTCCTTGATCCATTAAAAAAAAACTTGAATTTTGATACATACAGAAAAAGTTATGTTGTATACAATCCACCTATGTTTGAATGGTAATTTGTTTGACTTCAAAACTTGATTAAGGAAAAAGTATTCAATAAAACACTATAAAACCAAATGAAAGTGCTAGATATCGTAGTTACAAATCTAAATTCAAAAAAAATAGGATTTTATCCTTCATACAAATTTTTTTATGTTGTATACGGTGAGCGTCACTCCTTAAAAATGTTGTTTTTAAAAAAAACTAATTTTCGAAGGAGATAAAAAAATAAGTGCAATCTGATTCCAAAAAAATTGAAAAAAATATATTTAGAATCTATAGACAAAATTTTACAAATTACTTGTTTTCATAATCTTCAAATTCCTCACAATTTAGCCGCTATAGGAGCCCGAAAGTGAAGATTTAGTTAAAAAAAATTAGTTCAGTGTCCAATTTGCCCAAAAATTGTAAACCAGTATTGTGGGATCACCCCAGGTCAATGATTGGATGCGATGTATCCTACCATATCTTGGAATTATTCAGTATCTATATTAGTAGGACAGATGATGATAAGAGAGCCTTATCTAAGACCTCTTTGTGTGCGGGGGATATCCTCAAAAGTTATAGAATGGAAATATATGTTGGTGTCTTCTTGAGGTGATCTATAAGGCTATGGTCTATAGGATTTACCCTTGAATGGTGACCTTCCCTCTTTGTGTGGTGACTCCACACTCAATATTTTTCCCAAATATTGTGATGACTAAGATACAGTTGCTATCATTATGTATATGTCCTACGACATTGTCATAGGTATGATTGATGAAATTAAAGGTTTTAGACTTTCTTGCATCATTTCCTTTACCATGGTCGGGCATAGGATTCTTGTACATTTCTAATTTTTTATTTCTTGGCATTCTCATGTGTTGATCAATGTTTACCTCACCATGATCATGAGGCCTTGTATGATGTTCTTTAGCTTCATGCAATTGTTGGTTTTATGAACTTTCATTCAATGGTACTCACAATAATCATTATCATTGTACCACAAAGGTTTAAATTATGGTTCCTCTTACTATCTAAATTCAAGAAGTTATATTAGTTTGTTCAAGATTACCTCGATAGGTTCCCCAAAGGGTGTGTATTTATGTCTTTTTGGATAGTTATTTTGTCTCTGTGGTGGTGGTCCTCTTGGAGGATTTGTGTTTTGTACATTTTATTGTAGATTATGCTATTGAGGTTGTGTATTTTGTACAAACTTTGCATCTACCACACTTTCATTAGTTATATTTTTATTTTTGGCCGATATACGAGGTTTGTCACTTGAACTAGACGGTTGGTTATTGTTGTTATAGATTTGTACAAGACCTTTAAAAATAAGAGCTCTCTCAATGATAAGGCATTTTGATATGAGTTCTTCAAATGTTTGTATGCATTGCATACGTAGTTGAAAGGTGAGTTTTGAGTTAACATTGTTTGCAACAATATCCACTTGTTGCTTTATGTATCCATCATTGGAGGGAGGAGGAAAATGTTTCACCCTTGTTTTGTTTGACAATGTATAAATTAGTTACCGTGATATTTGTGTCAATGTTATATGAAAAGTGGGCAAAAAATTGATCAATAATTTCTTTTAATTTTATTATGCCTTGGGGTAAGTGTGAAAACCATTATATAGTTTGTCCACCTAAGCTATGTGGAAATAGAGCATAAGGTATGAATCATTATAGGACACTTCCATATAGGCCACATAGATCTCACATATGTGCTCTTCTAGGTTACCTTGTCCCTTACAATTGTTGATTTTTTGAATTTCAAAGTTCGGGGGAAAAGGTAACATGGTAATGCTCCTGTCAAATGGGCATGGACATAAGTCTTGGACAACGTAAGATTTTTTGTCTTCCCCATTTTTATATCCTAGATCTTTTGTGTCAAACTTTTGATTTGTGAGGATATATCTATAGAAGGAATATTCATTAGTGGATTAAGAGCATTATATTGACTTAGGTCTTGATATGTAGGTGGATTTGTGCTATATGGATTATATGTCATTTGAGGTTGTGGACCCATTTGATACTATAGATTGGGTTGAGGTGCATTGTATGATCCATAGTGAATTTGGGGTATGATATTTTTGTTGTGGGGGTTGTTTTTGCAAAGCTTGTTGTTGTGCTTGTTGTGCAAGAAACTATTGTTGAGCTTGCAACTGTTGTTGAGCGTGTAATTGTTGTTGAGTATGCAACTATTGTTGAGCATGTAGTTGTTGTTGGGATTGGATTTGTTATTGTGCTTGAAATTTTTGTCGGTATGTGATGTTTTGTTGTTGTTCTGGAATGGGATTTTGTTGTTGTGGTTTGATGTATTGATGATGCTGTTGTTGTTGCGGGTTAGGGATGTATTGATGTTGGGGGTTGAAATTTTATGGCATGATAGTTTTTTGAGGAGGTTGTTGGTGGTATGGTGGATTGAGTTTTTGTTGTTGAGGGATTGGATTTTGTTGGGGTGTTTGTTGAGAGTGATACTAAAGTTGTTGTTGAGGAGGTTGTTGTGTAAATTTTTGTTGGGGAAGTTATTGTGTAAATTGTTTTTGGGGAGGTTGTTGTGTGAATTGTTGTTGGGGAGGTTGTTGGTGAACATACATGTTTTGAGATGGTGGTTTGGTGAATGGATCAATCCCATAATTTGTTTTGTTTAGATTTGGTACATTAGGATTTGGTATGTTGGTGTTTGGTATGTTGATGTTTGGTGGTGGTTGTTTGTGTTTTGAAGGCCTAGGTTGTTTGGAGAAGTTGAGTGTTATAAAGTGGATTATTATATTGGTCTGAAAAGCTAGTTTGATTTGCTCCTTGTAAAGTGACCATGGGTTGACTTGGCACATTAGTTGAAGAAGGATTAGTTATTTTTTCAATGACATGGTGTACCAAGGGGTCACTCCCTTGTGGACGGTTTCTTGTTCCAAATTTTAAAAAGGAAGGTTGTTCCCCGAGTTGATTGAAATCAAAATCAGGGGAAATTTAGCACCGACTTGTGCAATTTTTGGCATGTATAAGTTTGGGTCAAGGCTTAACATAACATCTACCGCTTTAACAAGAGATGGGTCTTGTTGCATCTCTAATATTTATTCAGGAGTGAGGTCATGGAGTGTTTCGACTTTGGCTGGATTAGGTTGCATTTTTGTTGGAAAAGGAGGTTCATGCCCTTTGGTTTTAGGCATTCCCCATGGCATATCACTAGCACTTGGGGTAGTGGTTTTTTATAAGTTTTCTCAACTGTACTGGTGGTAGTGGGAGGATTTGAATCAGTAGGATTTTTTTCCATTTTCTTCTTGTGTTGAGATCATTTTGTGGTCATAAAAATTGTATTTTTCCTAGGAGATACGAATTTTGAAAGTGTATGAAGATGTTTTTGATGAGATATTTGAGTTGCCTCAAATCAAGCTAGTAAAGAAACCCTAAGCTTATTTGGATCAATAATGATGACGTTTGGATGAGTGAGGGATATGCAACCTTAAATTTACACAAAGTTGGTTGTGACTAGTTCTCTTGTTTAAGTTTTATTTTGAGAATGATTCCTTGCTTGTCCTAGATAAATGAGTCCAAGCTAAGGAAGATGATAATGGGGTCATCGAATTTGGGAGTAGACAAATGACTCCAAAGAAAGCTAACTCACAAAGATGATACTAATTCAACTATATACTTGAAGGAAGATAGTTCTCCAAGTAAAGATATAAACTAGGGGGTGTGATAGAGATCTAACCAAAATTAGAAATGCCCAATCTAGGTTGTTGTTTTGAATGGATTATGTTTACTATTTTACTGATGGGGGTTGATTCGATCCAATATAACTAGGAAGTGTCTAGACAAGTCTAAAGTGGAGCAATGCCTATGATTTGGGATGAAGACAAAATGTGTATGTTTGCTATTTTGGGGTGATTAGGATGCCTATAGGTCCATTTTACACAAGTCTCTTGTCTGATACAGACTAGTGATGAAAAATTAGAAACTAAAATTTTGCAAGGTTTTGTTGTTTTAACTAATAGTCAAATGTGTCATTCCGCAAATGCACCAAAATATAGTAAAAAATGATGCATTGGCCCTAACAAACGTGATGGAATTTTTCAAAAGCACAAATCTACAAATAAAGGTAGCATATTGTGACAATTAGATGTGCCACAATAATTTTTTGATTCAAAATGACTCTAATACAATTGAGCCATAGTGCCCAAACATACTAATATGAAAAAAAATGGACCGATATGAAAATCAGATCATGCGTCAATATGCATACAAAGGTGGCACAAAGTGACAGTCAGACATGATACTCTTATGATTTTGATAAATGACTCTGAGATGAATGTGCCAAAGTGTCCAGACACGTCAAATGCAACCAAACACACCAATATGAAAATCAAACATGCCAAGATGCATATAGAAGCGACACAGAGTGATAGTTAGACACGATAATTTGACTCAGAGATAAGTTTTTGAAGTTTGATCCTAAGTACATCTATTATTTTTCAAAATTTGAGGATTAATTATGTTTGATTAATCTGGAAAGTGATAAAATAAACAAAGAATCAAACATAGGACTAAATCAATTGGATGTTGGAAGATTTTTGTGTGCCTTCTTCAATAAGGTTGTGATAATCGGTATCACAATTAGATTTACAATAAATACATGCCATAGATACACATTATAATTTAGTGGTAGATCGAGTTATCAAGTTATATCAAACCCGTTCCATAATACCATCCAATGAATGGGAAACTAGAGTATGCCAAGGTCATGTACCACCTTGACACCTCTCACCTTGAAAGGGAAAGATCCTAACAAGGAATAATTGTTGCCTCAACAAAGGTTAGTACATAGCAAGTAACTTCACACATTGATACTTATACGTTGCACCAATATAAGCTGACAATTTACAAATGGCTTTTAGGCTTCTAGATTTTATAAGGTTTGTAATAGGGGTCTATTGTGAATAGAGAGCTCGTCCAATATGCCTAGGTCAAGAGGGGCCTCCTCTCTACTCATCACCTCCCTATCTCAGCGAACTAAGGGTCATGGGGCTTGGCTTGAAGGATGCAAGCCACTCCTTGGGGTAAAACTTTTGTTCTCCCCACTTTATATACCTCGTTGAGTCTTGAGATCAAAACTTGGGGTTATGAGGCCCCCAAGAAAGTCACCTACTTATAAATAAATGGAAATACATTGCTTTTGGTCCTTAAGATCATTCTTAGGATTCACAAGAGGAGAGCATACACAACACTATACCTCAAGGTGTATAAATAAATATGCAAGTTAGTGGTATTTTTTATTTCCAAGATCACACTTGGCGCAAGGAAAGAGCATACGTACACACTAACCTACCAAACACACCATAGATTTATTTTTAAGTGCACCAAGGATTCAAATGTGTGGTTTAATTTTACAAAACACCAAATTTAAATGTACAAGTTGTTTGTAAATTTTAAAACCCAAATTGAAGTGTACAAGTTGTGGGGTTGATTTTAAGCACCAAATTGAAATGTGGGATTCTTTTTTAAGCACCAAAGTAAATGTGAATCTAGATTAAAAAAACCTACAAAACCACAAGTTAGTAGTTTGTGAAGTTTTTATTTCCCAGTGTTATGCCAGAGGCTACAAAGATGTTAGCTCAAAAGGATAGGCCCACGTTAGGGTTCAAATCAAAATAATTTGAGAAAATTATTCAAACCCTAAATAGAATAAACATGACAATTTACTTGATAGGTGTGACTCTGTAACTAATCATAGACATGACACAATATGACATACATGACAAACACCAGTCAAACACAAAATTGTGTAAAAACCTACATAGAAACAACAAACAGACTGCCAGAAAGACATGATAAAGTATTAAATAGACATGACTTTGTAACTAATAATAGATGTGATAGGGTATGACAGACGCGATAAACACTAGTCAAATGCATCATTGTGGGAAACTTGCACAAAAAGTTGAGAGAAAGTCAGACAGATAGAAGTAGTTTAGAAAATAGACGTGACGTTGTAAATTTTAAATGCGACCCGATGAGACAAATGCATTGATTTGTGAATGACAAAATCATTGATTTACGACCTATAAGTCTGCAAAAACATCAAAAATGATAATTATGAGACATGGGTCCCATCGAATGTGATAAAATGTCATAGGGAAAAATATGGTTTAGTTGAAAAAGCATGATAAGAAGGGTTAGAACACAAAAACACAAACACATCAAAGATTACTCATATAAGCCCATACTCAATAAAATTGGTTAGAAAATGTCAAAAAGAATTCAATTTAGAGCATAGAAACACATAATTCAAAGAAATTGAGATAAAAAAGACAAGAAAAACTTTAATCCCATTGGGGGGTTGTGTTCCAAGTGAATTTGGATGGCTCTATTAAGCACTTTCTCATGATTGCAAAGCTTAAAATGATGATTATGACTCACAATTAGCTCAAAACAATGAATTTCTCAAGCTCATCAAAGATTGTGAATGATTATTGAAGGAAAATTGAGTTGTTTTATAGATTTAAAAATATCATATCAATGGTTAGGATTAAAGATTAAGATTGTCAGATGAGAGGATATCAAGGAGATGGATGAAGATCAAGGGATGAAATTGCTTGAGAGCCCAAAATATCCCTATTTTCATGGAAAATTGGTTAAAGATATTTTGGAGGGAAAATATCTATTCAAATTTGAATTTGAATTTGGATTTGGGAATATTCCTTTTGGAGGGAATATGCTTTTTAGATATTTTGGAAGGAAAAGATATTTTGAAAAGGGAATATCTTTTTTTGAAAGAGGAATATTCTTTTTGCGAGTTGGAAGAAATTAGGGAATTAAATAATTATGAACATTATTTTATTGTGAGGATTAGAAGAAATTATGAGTTACTAATTAAATAATTAAAAATTATTTAATCATGTGATATAGATGAAAAAAATAGGTTTAATTAAATTATTCAAAATTATTCAATTAAAGGGGAAATTAATAAGAAATGATGAAAAAGGATGAATTAACCAAATAATATCAATTATTCAATTAATAGAGGAAAAAGATGAATTTAATCAAATAATGGGGAATTATTCCATTAAATAAAAGAATTAGATAAAAATTAGGAAAATTATGTTAATAGGTGATATCTGGATATGTGATATATTTAGGACATTTTGAGGTGTCTACAATATCCACGTTGCATGTACCTCAAAAATAAAAGGATGTGAGAAGCTTTCTTGGTCATGTTGGGTACTACAGGTGATTTATACAAGATTTTAGTAAAATTGTAGACCACTATTTGTCTTATTTTCTAAGGATGTAGAGTTTGAATGGACACTTGCTTGTCAACATGCCTTTGAAGCCCTTAATGAAGCACTTACAAAGACCCCAATATTAAGAGGACCAAACTAGACATTACCTTTTCATATTCACACTAATGCTTTTGATTTTGTAATTGGAACTATGTTAGGACAAAAAGAAGGGAATCTAGAGTATGTTATATATTATATCACTAAGAACCTTCAAGGGGCAAAGCTGCTCAATTACACAGTAACTGACAAGGAGATGTTAACAGTGGTCTATGCAACTAATAAATTTGGTAATTACATTACAAGGTATTTTGTATTCATTCACATTGACCATACAACAATTAGGTACTTGATGAATAAACTAGTAGTTGGAGGTAGACTTGTGAGATGCTTAATGCTGCTTTAGGAGTTTGATATTACTATTGTAGATAAACTAGGAAAGGCTAATGTAGTAGCAAAAATTCTCTCCAGATTTCCAACAAAATTAGAAGAGGATATTATGGATGATTCATCTCTGTTGGAAAAATGGATGTTGAATCATCCAATGAAGCTGCGCACACTTCAAAAGGACCTGCCAAGAAGAAATTCAACCACACATAAAGTGTTGCAACTAAGGGCATGCAAATAGAGATTATCTGATTGATATACATAAATGTATTGAATTGATTTACAAAGAGTACATATGCCTAATTATATAGGCAAGAGCAAAACCTAAAATGCATAAGATGTTGCCAAGTGTTCAAATCACACTTCATGTGACAACAAGAAACCCTAACCTAAGGAATGATAACAAGATGGAGATAAGTTCTAGAAAAGACAACTCATCTTCTAGAAGGGAATCTTATCTCAACAAATTTATTAAATGATTAAAAGTAACCTAGGACTAATATGATTAATTAACCCTAAGTTAACTTATGCTAGTGTAATAATTAATTAATTAATTACACTAACACCCCCCCATAAGTGCAACTTAGGGAGGAAATGAAAATGCAATGATTATGCATGATGATGATGGGTCCCGCTGATGGCCATATTAGGTACCCATGTACATAGGATGAAAATGCAACTAATCTCCCACAAATAGAGAAAAGAGGAAAAACCCAGTGGGAAGAAAACCCCTCTCCAAAAAAGGAGATGAAATGCAGAAAGGTGATGATTGGAGGACTCAACATCATCCCCCCAAGGACAACAATCATCACATGGATACAATACAATCAATGGCCCCCCCATAGGAGGGAAATAGAGAGACAATATAGCCCCCCCAGAAAATGTGATCACTTGCAAGAAAGGTAAGTGTATGTAGACAAAATATGATCCAATGTCGACAAACAACTTGTCTCCCTTTCGGAAGAAACAAAACCATGTAGAGATGCAGGGTAGCTTCCCATTCCAGATAGGAATTGAAGGAAGGAAGGATGTATATGAATGTTGATGATGTCTCTGAAAGCTGCTCATGTGTCTCCTTGCCTGATGAAGATGAAGATGCCACAACCCACTCAGGTACATACCCAATCAATGTAGAAGGTGACAAATCAGGACGATGCAGAAACTGATGTTGAACATGATCCAAAGATAGCAATGTGATGGTCCTTCCATCGAAGGAATAGATGGAGACTTGATTGCCCCCCCATAATGAAGTGTCCTCAAAACCACTGAGAAAAGACTGAAACCAATCCAATGGTAGATGCAGAAGAAACTCTGATGAAGATGGAGGAAGTCTCATTTATGAAATCTCTGAATAGAGGAGTGATATCCCCTCAAGAATGTCCTCCAAACCTGTAGAAGTGGCCAAGTCAGTGATACCTGAAACAAAGCCATCCTGTGATGTCAAGTCTAGAAAACAACATGTGTCCTGATGAATGATGATGATGGAAGCCTCAATCAATGAATCTGGACAAGGAATCACTGAAAGTGAAGGGATACTAATAGTCTCTAATGGAGAAGAAGGATCATCTGAAGCAACCTTGACAACCTCTTCAGAAGATTCAAGGCAATCCAAACAAACAACCTCCTACATAGCAATATCATCATGGGGTACTTGATCTGAAACCTGACATTCTAAAACCTGATCATCGAGGAAGGATGGAGTATTTGAATCTCCATATATCTCCCAAATCTTAGTCCAAAGGATGTGAGGACTATCACAATGATCAATAGTTTCCAAAACATCACAATCAACATGCATTGCAATCACCTCTAAAACATTATATCTGCTGCAACTCCAAGCAAATTTCTGAACACCTTGACCTGGATGGAGAACGGTACCATACAAATGTGGCAACAATTCAAGTGATTGGAGATGGTGGATGATCCCATCTCGCCATTGTTTTAGTTCCCTGTGTGCAACGTAGTTAAAGAAGGATAATATGCAAGCCCCATAATGTACAAACAAATTTCTCCAAAATTACAAAGACAATGACCTTCAATAGCAAATAGAAACTCCCAAAACTGATATGCAACTGAAGTGATGCAACCC
This sequence comes from Sequoiadendron giganteum, assembly GCA_007115665.2. Classification (NCBI taxonomy): domain Eukaryota; kingdom Viridiplantae; phylum Streptophyta; class Pinopsida; order Cupressales; family Cupressaceae; genus Sequoiadendron; species Sequoiadendron giganteum. The sequence goes on along the minus strand of CM021100.1, from coordinate 581,550,096 downwards.
AAATAAAAAACCTTTTCCCAAGCTTCAGGATATCCAAGTTATTGAACAAATGCACCAAATTGAACAAAACCAATGCAAGAGTACCTAGAGCTAAAACTGATCAAAGTGACTAGACTGATGAAAAGAGCTCTGAATTACCTTCCTGATGCCGCTGGAATCACTGAATTTCGATCAACGGTTGCGAAGATATGAGTCTTTATGTCCAATTTAGGGTTTTGACTTCAGTTGATTGTAGATTGTTCTGATAGAGAAATTCTACAAAATAGACTACACCACTGAATAGTGCTCTAAATTCTCTTTCCAACGGTATCTCGTTTGGCAATTTTTGATATCCTGGCGAGAAATGATGCCCCTCGGAAAAAAACTGCCCTATTAGGGCCTGCAGGCTAAACAGGTGCAAAAATCAAGCACCCTCGGGCAAAAAAAAATTCGGCCCTCGGTCGCTGATATGACCGCAGGGCATAAAGTTGGCAAAGAAAATGTGTCACCCGGCCTGGTGGCGGTGGGGCTGAGCAGCTAGGCGGTGTGGAGCAGAGGGTGGCGCCGCTTGTGAAGGGACCGCCCGGTTATCGACGGAGGATAAACCGTCCGACGGGCGATGAGATGTAGGTCGGCGACGGCTGGAAAAATCCCTAGGTCAATAGGATGTGACCAGTACATGGCGACGGCGGGCGGGCCCCAAGTGGCCAACAACACAGTACCCCCTGCAGAAAAAAATCAAAGCGGCCAACCCAACAAATTTTTTATTTTTATTTTTAATAATGCCAATATTGGCAATTCAAAAAAAAAAAAATGCCGATGATTAAATCGACCCCTATAGTCTTCGGATAAAATGTCGATGGATTATTTAAATAGATGTTCACTGTGATTTTTTTAAATTTTTTTTCGCAGAATTATAGAAAAATGCCCAAATAATAGATTTTTGCCAAATATGAGCCCGAATTTTTTGAAAAAAAAATGCCTGCAACTAAAATTTTTTTGCCATGATGGAGGACTGAAAGGGGAGATATTTTTCTGCAAATTTGTATGGATAGTACAAAAAATTGCAAACCCTAGATAATACCTCAACTGGCTCCCGGATGAAATATGTCCAAATCGAACGAATGGGCAGGCGATCTGTAGGTTTTGAGGCCTTCTAAGTGCAATGGAGAGGTCGGATAGAGCCTGATCTGCACCAGAAAATAGCTTGGTCCCCGGGTAGAGTCAAGTAGCCTGCAATGAAAACCTTCAAGCCTGCAAAAACCTCTGTAGCCCAACTTTCTTGATACTGGGATGAACCTTCAATGGAATGGCTCTGATACCATGTTGGAATAATGGATGTTGAATCATCCAATGAAGCTGCGCACACTTCAAAAGGACCTGCCAAGAAGAAATTCAACCACACAGAAAGTGTTGCAACTAAGGGCATGCAAATAGAGATTATCTGATTGATATACAGAAACGTATTGAATTGATTTACAAAGAGTACAAATGCCTGATTATATAGGCAAGAGCAAAACCTAAAATGCATAAGATGTTGCCAAGTGTTCAAATCACACTTCATGTGACAACAAGAAACCCTAACCTAGGGAATGATAACAAGATGGAGATAAGTTCTAGAAAAGACAACTCATCTTTTAGAAGGGAATCTTATCTCAACAACTTTATTAAATGATTATAAGTAACCTAGGACTAATATGATTAATTAACCCTAAGTTAACTTATGCTAGTGTAATAATTAATTAATTAATTACACTAACAATCTCCAGATGAGCACTTATTTTCCCTCTCTCTGCATGTACCTTGGCATACAGACATAGCCAATTATCTAGTTGCAGGGAAAATGCCACATCTCTCACTAAGGGAGAAGAAGCATCTAGTTGCAAATTTTTTTCCTTATTCATGGGTAGCTAGATATTTATTTCATAGTACCTGACAATATAATGAGAAGGTGCATCAGAGAAGATGAAGTTTATGACATTCTCAAAGCATGCCATGATGAACCTTATGGAGGACATTTTGCAGCAAACTGTACAACTCTTAAAATCTTGAATATTGGCTATTATTGGCCAACACTTCATAAAGATGCAGTCAAATACACAAGGAGTTGTGATAGATGTCAAAGGATGGGACGATCTATAAAAAAAATGAAATGCCACTACAACCACAACTAGTAATAGCACCATTTGACAAATGAGGGCTAGATTTTATTAGTCCTATATCTCCAACATCCAACAACAAGGAATATATACTAATTTGTACTAATCATCTTACAAAATGGGTGGAGGTCAAAACCTTGCAATTTGCAAGGGATGGAAATGTTGCTAAGTTTCTCTATGAAGATATCTTTACAAGATATGGCGTTCCTAGGGAAATAGTGATAGAGCAAGGGCCACAATTCACCTCAGATATGATCACCAAGTTACTATAGGAATATGATATCAGACATAGAAAACATACACCTTATTACCCTCAAGCTAATGGTCAAGTGGAGGTCATTAACAAGGAAATTGAAAACATTCTTACAAAAATAGTGCAACTCCACCAGAAGGATTGGGCAACCAGGTTACCTGAAGTAGTTTGGGCTTATAGGACAACCTATAAAATAACATTAGGTTTCACACCATATGAATTGGTGTATGGAAAAAAGTCAATCCTTCCAATATAATTTGAATACAAAACTTTGAGGACAACAATACAATTGGGCATGGATTTATCTACAACACAAAAAGAGAGGTTGCATAACCTCAATGCTTTGGATGAGATACATATGGAAGAAATACACCACATTACAATCATATAGAAACATAGGATATGTTGGCATGATCAGTTCATCAAGACCAAATAGTTAATGGCCATCGGTTAAAGTTGTACAAAAGGCCACTAGAGAAGGATGAATTCCTATGAACACTACAACATCAATTGAAGCCAAAGATACAATATTCGTCAACAATTACTGAAACTTCAATGGAAGTATTAGAAAATGAGCTGTAAAGCTCGCCTACTACTATTTCCTAGGTATAATTCTACAACAAAAATCACATGCATAGATGACAATCGGACATCTTCATTTACTGAACTTGCAACAGAGCTCACGAGACCTGCAACATCATGCCCCCAAGAAAAACATTTAGAAGGGACCTATTTCTTAAGTAGCATGTAGCACTTGCACAACTATCATTTCACCCATGCCTATAGCATCCATCATTTATTTCCATTTCATATAGCCTCTTTAAATCAATCGTAGCCATCAAATCCACTTTTTGCATCACCTGTACCATGCAATAAATGACACTTCTCCATAACACATACTTTAAGCATATTTTTATTCACCACTCCAACTTCTTTGCCGCATGTTATGCTCATATAGAAATTACATTTAAAACCACAATCACTCGCAATCTTTAGCCATCACTTCATATCATTTTAAATCATGATGCCTGGCGACATTCAACAAATTCACACATGTCATCCTCCACTTCACACCATGTCAATAAGTAATTCTCACATTAACTCTCATAATTAATATTCAGGCTTACTAATTTTGTAAATATTTATCATTCGTGCATGCATTTCAACTTCATGTTTCAAATTCCACTACTTATTATTTCTTACTCCACCCATTCCATACTTGCTAATTAAGGAAACTCAACATCTTTAGTTGGGGGGAGGGGTATCCAAAAGGCCTTAGTTATTTTTAAAAAAAATCCATTTAATTTTTTGCTATTATAAAAAAATGAAGTTCATAAGAGAGAAGAAGTATCCAGAGAAAAATTGGGTGATTACATAGAGAAAAGTAGAACATAACTAGTAAATTATAGCTGAGAGTTTTTGGATTATATTGTGTTGTATTTTTTGCATAAATGTTTTGGATCACACTCTGTGATCCATCATTAGGATAGAAGAGAGCATAACATTTCTCCTTATTCTCTCTTCTATCCTAATGATGGATCACAAAGTGTGATCTAAAATATTGATGAAAAAAATATAACACAATCTAATCTAGAAACTCTTAGCTATAATCTTCATGGATTGTGGAAATCTATTATCGCTAATAACTAGTAAAGTTATAATGGGAGATGACATAGTAAGGAGAAAGCTTATAGCTCATAATTTGCTGCTAGAGGATAGGTAATGTGTGCCTATCTTTCAACAGGTATGCTAGTTAGATTACTTCCTTAGACTCACAAAATACAATGAACTTATGACCCATCAATTTTCTAGCACCTTACAAAATGATGAGGCAATTGTGAGGGGTTTAAGGGTGGATGCATCAGAGGCATCTATAGTATAAGTATCAGTTCTTACAAGGGTTGGAGAAGAGTTTCCAATGAGGGTAGATGCACTCATGACCAAAAAATAATTCTCCTTTCCTGGGGAGAATTTTGACTCCTCACAAGGTATAAAACATTTATCTTTACCTTGGCTTTGGGCCTTTGTAGCTTCACACATTATTAGATATTTAACTTGTGATGGAAGAATCACTATTATACACAATACATTTTAATCTACTTAGTCTTACACCATCAAAGGATGGTAAATGCTCCAATTTTTTTGTATAATTTGTTAAAAAGAATGTCATCAAAATACAAGAGGAAAATGAACTAGTCAGCTTTATCACATTTGTGTTTAGTCACTTTATTGGTTAAGAGAATTTCTAGGGTTCGGTTTCCCAATGTATCTTGGGAAGATTTTCTAAATTGTAACAATATCAACAACATTATTCCAATACATAATGAAGAAGAAAGTGGTCAGGAATAGGAAGCATAAGAACTTCCTACGACTACAACTGAGGGAGAAACACCCTCTGGTTCCCCTGCTACAACACCTACCCGTAACATGGAGGAACTTGAAGAGCAGGGACTGTAGGAAACTCAACCTGTAGCTTTTTTGGGTAGCCCATAGTTGAAGGAGACTCAAAAACCCTAGCTTCCACTAAAATCCCACCAAAAGAAAAGAAAATAAAAAGTGTGGCCTCTACTTCTACACCCATAAAGAAGTAGAAAACTCCCACACAATCAAGAAGACAATCACATTGCTTGAGAAGGAAAGGGCCTATGAGAAGAAAAGATAAAAACAAAAGGAAGATGTTGCGATGATTGGAACTGATACATCTTTTGAGGGAAATGTCCTTGGTGGTGATACAAGAACAACAATTGCACAACCCTTGTACTTAACTAGCACTTATGAATCAAATCCACAAGTAATTTTTATGGCAATAAAGAATAATAGACCTCCATGAATCCCTATTTCAAAAGAAGGGTTTATGTATGTAGAGGAGGTTGAGGAAGATAAATTTTTGGAGGTAGAAAAATAATTCTTTAAAGAAGGAAGAAACACAAACAAAGAACTACAAGAGGCTTTGTAGAGAATAAAATAGTTAGAAAATCTACTGAAAGCATATCAACAAAAGGATAATGAAAGGGATGCAAAGATTAATGAATTGGAAGAAAAACTCTAGAGATTTGGACAGGAATTGAAGTTAGAATTATTGGCACAACTTGCCATAATTAAAAAGAGTGAAAAAGTTCAAGACCCTAAGAGATCAACTGGATACATAAGAACCCCTACTGGTCCTATTGTTGTGTCACTTGACATTGAGTTATGGAAGATAACAAAGGATTTTTTCTAGAAACAAGATTGGGAAAAAAAAAGAAAGCATAATTGAAATCCACACATGTTAGAGCAATTGAGAAGTAAGAAATGGAGATAAAAAGATTAAAGGTAAAAATTGATGAATTGGCAGATAAGACAGTTCAACTGATGAGGTGTAGACCTCCTGCCAGGGTATATAATTTATTTTTGCAAGAAATTTTTTTATTTTTAGTTCAATAAAATAATTAGTAATCTCCCTATTGCCATGAATTCAAGATCTTCATTTTTAGAAACTTTCCAACGGTTTACACTAGAAATGTAAGATCAATTGTGTGAATTTTATTTGCATAACTTTTTTCTTTCATATGACACTGCTTGGAACCCCCTTATGTTTGTAGGAGATATTTAGATCATGGCTCTAGCTTCTGACATTAGAAATGAACATCAAAGGGAGCAAATATTGCAAGAATATCAAGAGAGAGAGAGATAAATCACTCCCTATACAGTTAAGAGAAGAAGCAATAGACCCAAATACAGTAGTAGACCAATGGTTGGAACTTATAGATCATAGGGGATTTGCATCAAAGATATTGGATTGCAGAGAAAAGGATTATAGGAGGATGAAGGGACTAGCAGTAGGCACTATCAAAGAGACATTTAAATTTACCCAAGGTAGATGAAATGAACTCATGCCAAAACTTAAGAAGAAGGAGCCCCATTTTGTTTATAATTATACGAAAATAATTGATAGATCACACAAATACATTGAAACTAGCCTCACGAACAAAATTGATTGGATCCTTTTCACCTTCCATCCTCATCTCCTCCTATTCCCTGTACCACACTAGAAAAGGAGGAAATGAGAGGAATGTGTAACATTAGAGAACAAAAGATTGAAAATGATTGCAAATCAACAAGGTTTTTATTTAAAATAGAGTAAAGGAGTGGATTGTGTTGTGGACTTTAGAGAGATGGTGTAAGATCCCATCTCTTGTGGTCTTGTTCACCATGTTAGTCATTAATGGTATGTCATATATTTTATGGTAAGATAATACACATGAGTAATGGTTGTTCCTATACGACAAAGATGTTCATAAAATTGATTAATCTTATCTAACTAATGGCTATTGTGATTTATTGTGATAGCCAGATGAGTACCATTTTCTTGTCTACATAAGTATGCAATGATCAAGAGGTCTCATTATTGGTAATATTATTATGAATATTAAGTGGATTGTGTTATGTTAGATGGTGATATATTTTTGGTGTGAATAGGAGTGATCATCAAAAATTGATGATTGATATATCAATGTTTACTTGCATTAGTATTCATTATAAGTTAAATAGATTATTAGCATAAGTGATGATATTTTGATAATAAATAGTAAGATCAATTATTTCTTGACTCTATTAGGTAATATGCAAGTAGGGAGTGTTAAATTATATGTTACTTATGTAGATTAGTGGATTTAATTTCCTAGTTGATTACTATTCTATGAATGCTATTTTTCAAATGTCATTTGGTTTGATTATTATTAATCATGAATAATACTAACAACTTTTTCTGGTTGAGTAAACAAGTGAAAAATTAGCCAAATGTTGATCATGGGGTCACATGGCTACTTCATTTATGTTATCTTTAAAAATTTATGGGCATGTGATTTAGCCTTGTTTTGTGTGGTAGGGATTGTGTGTTTGTGAGAGTTATTTTATTAGCCCCTTGAGTCACCTTATTTATATGATCACTTATTTTATGTTTTATGAAGTCCTTGAGAGGTCTTAATTATTTAAAAGTTCCCTAGGCGATAGTTTTATGGGTTAGGGGTATTATTATCCCATAAAACCCATTTAATAAAGTTTAAAGACCACTCTAATTACCCACTTATGAAAAGTGGCAAAAATTGGAGTTGGTTGGGTGTTTGGAAAGTTATGGGAAGATGGTCGCCTTTTTCCTTCTATTTATTCTTTCTCCTTGAGAGGAGAAGGGGATTCTCTCTTTTTGCTTTGGTTTTACTCTTGTCTAGTGGATGCTCTCTTTTTGGGAAGAAATTCTTTGTGGAGAAAGAGGAGAGGATGCGAGAGAAAGAATGTAAGAAAAGGGCTTGGAGGAGAGGCTACCAGTTTTTGGATTTTCACTTAGTTTGGTAAGGTCTACCCATTTGTAGATCTTTGTTTAAGATGTAAAGGAATATTGTTTATGTTTTGAACCTTATGTGCAACTTAATGCTAGATCCTTTTGGGGTATTTTTTGGAATTTTGTGTTTTGTTTTGTTTTGTTGGAGTTCCATCTTGCTTCAATAGCTCTCTATGTGTATAGCTATTTAAGAGTTAGGGTGATGCATTATAGTATGTGTGTTTGCATTGTGCATAGTAATGTTGTCAAATTTGTTTAAGGAACCCTTGTGAATAGTGGTGGTGTGTGTATAAGGAAAAGCTATGTGACCCTTAGAGCTTGAGGGTGGATTGAATTTCAATCCTATGGTTGGGAGGAGAGCCATTGGACAAAATTGTTGTTTCCTTTTTGGGTTCCTTTCAAGTATAGGTGTTAAAAAAGGAATACTATATCAGAGATTGAAAACCATGGTTATTACAAGTAATACATATTGGTCTTATAATTAGAGTTTCTTTTTGTGTTTGATGATGATATTCTTTACTTGTGAAAAAAAGGCAAAAGAAAAGAATGTATATTATGATTTAATGGTTGCAAGTTGTGTATAGGAAGAAAATAAAATAACTTGAATTATGTTAGTATGGAAAGTTGGTTTTCTAAAAGTGGTTTGAATGAAAGTTGTATAGTTTTGATGGTTGCATTGTTGTATAGAAACAATGCAATTAAATATAAGGCTTATTTATTACATAGAGTTTTCTTTGTAAATAGATAACACTTTTTTTGCTAATAGGTTGAAAGCTAAAGGAATAAAAGAGTTATTAATTTACTATTCCATTTTATACATTGGGATTAGAAAATATGTTCTATACTTAATATAATTTTATGATTAAATGAATTAGAATAAAAAGGTGCTTTGGAGTAAACATAAATCAATCAATAAGTAGGAGGTTTCTTCCATAGTGTGTCAAATTATGATATTGCTATCAGGATTCAACTATGTAGTTTTCGAGTCAAACTCATTGACCCATGATTCATGAGTAGTGGTTCACAAGAACCCATCTCTCATGACAATGAATGGTCCACTTAGCACTCATTGCATCTAGGTGATGCTCACAGAGGTGAAGCATTGGTCCGTCTCGGGAGGTCACCCATCCCAGTACTACTCCAACTCAAGCACGCTTAACCACAGAGTTTCCCCCAAAGTTAAGCCCACTTAGCTTGTACCCCATTTGAAAAACCTTTAGCAAGTGTTATGCCTTATGAACCATTCATTATAGAGCCCCTTTAGCTCATCAATTGATAAGTAGGAGGTTTCTTCCACAGTGTCAAATTATGATATTGCTATCAGGATTCAACTGTGTAGTTTTTGAGTCAAACTCATTGACCCATGATTCATGAGTAGTGGTTCACAAGAACCCATCGTTTGACTTGAAAACTACATAGTTGAATCCTGATAGCAATATCATAATTTGACACGCTGTGGAAGAAACCTCCTACTTATCAATTGATGAGCTAAAGGGGCTCTATAATGAATGGTTCATAAGGCATAACACTTGCTGAAGGTTTTGCAAATGGGGTAGCAAGCTAAGTGGGCTTAACTTTGGGGGAAACTCTGTGGTTAAGCATGCTTGAGCTGGAGCAGTACTGGGATGGGTGACCTCCCGGGACAGACCAATGCTTCACCTCTATGAGCATCACCTAGATGCAATGAGTGCTAAGTGGACCATTCATTGTCATGAGAGATGGGTTCTTGTGAACCACTACTCATGAATCATGGGTCAATGAGTTTAACTCAAAAACTACATAGTTGAATCCTGATAGCAATATCATAATAAATCAATCAATTAGAGGGCGGTCAATTAATTGGTTGAAAAAGCTTCTCCTTTGCATTAGCAAGCTGCAAGAACAATCAATAAAACTAAGTGGTAGAATGAAAATTATATGAAGAAAAGAAAATTAAAAACCCAATCATTGATTCTTTTTTACTTATTCATGTAAACATTAATAAAGTATTTGCAAAACTTGTTCAAGATTTTAATATTCAATATATGTATATTCCACTTCAAATATAGCTTTGGAGGGTTAGTTTAGTAACCCATAACCAAGCATAAACTTAGGAAATTCAAATTTACTTATTCTAATTTGAAATCAATTTATAACAACTCCTTAGCCCATGAATACCATAGATTAGCAAAAAAAATAAAAATTGTTGTCTTAAACTAACTTATAGAGCTCTCAAGGAAACATAAGTTTATTATTGGATATTAGGATTAAGATTATAATATTACTTATGATTCTAATTTTTAACCTTAGAATTTAATTATTCACTAAAACAATAATTTTTCCCTCTTTTGGTGGAACAACTATAAAAGAGTTGTCTTTTGGGAAGAATCTAAATTCCTCATCTTAAAATGTATCTATCCTCCACTCTCTTTAGGTGCATGTGTTTAAGATGGCGTTATCAACTTGATTCCACCCAATACACTTAGAATGCTTCTCCTAATGTGCCTTGCTTGAATTGCATTCTTGTAGAATTGGGTGATGTTTTGTTTAAGAGAAAAAAATATGGGCCAAAAATTGGTTAATAGCAACCACTAAGAAAAAACCTAAGATTTTATTTGGTTAGGGTTAAATATTTTCTTGTTTAATACCAACACTTAAATTATTGTGAATGGATCATTATAAGGATTAATTATTATAGTTTTATATTTGTGTGATTCTTAAGAAAAAATTATTAGTACAATCATTGGTAAGGAAATGGTTTAAAACATGTTAATAAAAAATACTTAAAAGCAAAAGGGATGTATTCAATTTGTTGAATGTAACCTTATAGATGTTCAATTTCCAAATTGAATAGAACAAATAAGAAGACTAGGGAGGTAGTATCAGTCTCCTCATGATCTTATAGTCCTATGATGGAGCCGTTTTCATTTATTTATTTCATTCTAGGTAATTTCAGCATACAAATGCATTCTCTTTTAAATAACGTTTTTAGATGCCTATATTTAATATCACCTTCATAAATTGGGAATGAGTTAGAATATCTTTAAAACTGTTATGGGTCATACCTTTCCTTGAACTATGTGCAAATGCATATGATGGTGGGGTAAAAACACAAATCTATATCACACTTTATAAAGGAATCGACCAACGGTAAAAAAAAATTTGAACTTCGACCACATAAAAATGGTCTTTAGGTTTTGAATTTCAAAATGATGTAACCTAATGAAATGTAGAACTTTTGATAGAGTTTATTCTTGTAATTTTTTAGATTTAAAAAAAAAAATTCATTATTTTTAAAAATAATTTAAGAACATATTTTGGAATGCTAAAAATTTCAAAAAAAAGTGACGTTCACGAGATGTCAAGAAACAAATTGAAAAAAACTTCATTTTTCCTTGATTTTTTCTCTCCAAATAGGTAACTTCAATATCTAGTGCATAGAAAAAAAATCAAATTTTAATGTATATTTTTCTCGTAATAATGTTTTAAAGTCAAACTTGTCAGAATTTGACAGTTTTCATGGGACGTCAACTATTGTCTATTTTTTTAATCATTTTCAAAAAATAAATTATACCTTTTTGAAGAGGGCTCTCTCCTCTAGTGCACTATATATTTTAAAAATATTTTTAATATGTTTTACTATTTTTTTTTTAATTTCTAATTAGCCTCTTTTTTAACTTTAACAACCTACTTGCATTATTTTAAAAATAAAATATATTAAAACTAATCAAAATATTAAAAAAATTACATATTCGGATTCACCATTCCGAGCTCTACAAAAGAATATTTTTCTTTTTTTTTTTAAAACATCATTTTGACTGAAAAAATACTTAGTTGAAGTTGAAAGTTTCAGAAAATTCTAAAAAACGTTGAGTTGGTTGCCAGCTAGGATGCCACATAGACAGTTTTGGTAGAAAGGGTTTCAGTTGAAACCCTTTTTATAGAAACCCCACACATAAAATAAGCCAACTTCAAAGCGACAAAGTGATTTTTTTTTTTTTTTGGATTTGGGTGAAACATATTTGACCGAAACCCTATGTGTCACGTATAGGTCACATGGTTTCGGTCGAAACCTATTCGGCTGAAACTTTTTCGATCGAAAATGTTTCACTCGAAACTATTTATTTGGCCGAAAATGTGACACAACTTTGTGCTTTTACCCAATGTCATAAGCTCGAGGTCATCAAATGAGCGAAAGTATTAAATAAGTCTTGGTCTATATTGTTTAAAAGAAAAAAAATTGTCTTGTGTTAAGTAGTCAAAAATATTATGCGCATGATAGATTGCCTTGCAATATAACCTTCAACCTTAAAGCTACTTGAGAACAAGCAATAGCTTTAGTTGGGGGGGAAATGATGGACCTTATAATTGGCTAGTTTTCTTTTACTGTTTCATACTTTTCATCATCTCTTTTTGCTAAGTTTCAAAACATTACCAAGACCTTTTATACCTTTTATATACTTTTAAGCATTCTTAAGTATGTGGAAATAGAAATATATTATGTTGATATATATATATATATATATATATATATATATATATATATATATATATATATATATATGTATGTATGAATGCATGAATATCTATGAAATTTAGTAGGATTTTATGATTAATTTATGATTGTCAATAATGAAGATGCTTAGAAATAAGACTAACACCTTGCAACAAGAAGAACCGTTAACTCACAATAACAGGTTTTTCAGCCCACAGTATAAAGACTACAGATTGTTGCAGAGGGAGTCAATTGACTGGGGCATGACATTTTTAGAGGAAATGAAGGAGATCATTTATTGATCAGTTAGTGGGTTGTCGAATATCACTCTTACTCACCAATAAGAGAGCTAGGAGAAAGAGTCTAATTGCAACGAGATTGATTTATGATAAAAAATTTCTGTAAAAAAGTTTCTATTATGAACAACTAAGCTATTGGATATAGAGTTTGTATTTGGTTTTTCTACTCCTGTTGCATATGGTTATTATTTTCTATTTCAAAACTTAGTCATTTTCCTATCCTTGACGAAGAGTTAACAGTTGTTTCATAAGTCTGTTTTTAGTCCATGAATAATGAAATTTCTCACAAACCTTATATAGTAGGATCTTCTGTCGAGGAGGAGATCTAGTTAGCTAGTTATCTATTTACCATTATTACTCAATAGTTGTAGTAGTGAAATGTGTGTTACATTACAAATATTTTCAACATATTCTTGTTAGATTTTATGTAATAGTTCAGTGTTAGAGTATAATAAAAGAAATTGGTTTGATATCATGATTTGCTAAGTGTGTGTTTGATAAATCCTGTGGAAACAACAACTCAAGCAAGGGCCATTTGAGGTGTTGCTAAACCACTTTAGTTTCAATTGTTACAATAGATAATGCATTGTGAATTCAATTGACAATTTTAAGTTATATAATTGTGAATGAATGTGTTACATTTACTGAATTTAATTCTATAGCTTAATATTTTGATTCTCCTCTTGAAGAATTAGTTAGGTTAGGACATTGCAGTTTAATATTTAGCCTTAAACATTAGATGCTTGTAACAAAATGTATTTGTTTACATTCTTTTCCTTTGTTCTGTGAATTAATAATTTATTTCAATTTTTAGTTTCTACTGTATTTGCACATATATATTTATCTATACTCCATTGATATAAAAAGTATGTAGAATCTATGACTGCATATATTTTGCCACCACTATCTAAAGTTTTAGGACTTCTTGATTGATAATTTAATACAGTCCTCTTATGAATAATGGACTCTTTAATTAAGGATCCTCAAATCTTTTGAATCATGTGCATACTCTATATCACCGGTTTACTTAAGACATTAGAATGACTTGACAACTACATTGCTATAGAGATATGGACTCGCCACTGCGCGACACTTATTTTTCACACAGAACAACTTAAAAATAAAATAAAATATTGAGTTAACCCCTTGGGAGATCATCGCTTTAGTCTTGGAAGCAGCTTTAAGTGGGCTTTTCGATATCAGATTTGAGTTAATGCCCCCTGAGAGTTTGATCGTGGGCTGGCCAAACCAACTGGGGCTCTATGCGAAAGGTCCACTGATACGCGCACTCTGAATTTTCATCATTTCTCCATTAATAAAAAAAATAAAAATCAGAAGTATTTGAAACCCTTTTGGGCTTTGGCTCAAGGAGAAACTTTCATTCACGACATTCTAGTAATCTAACTTGGCAGTATGCGGTCGGGTCCGTGAGTTCTGAGCTACTTAAGTTTGCAGAATACTATAATAACAATCTAGAAAGCGTGTTCTTTGATAACCTTAAAAATATTTTTTAAGCAGTCAAGGAGAAATGGAAAGCGAAGGGGTTCTGAAAGAAGCAGAAGGAGAAGTAGACGGGATCTTGAAGATAGGAGATATGCAACTCGCAGGGAGACTGATTTCAGATGCTTCGGAAGAGATTATGCTGCTGTGGGCAATTGGGCAACCCTGCACAGCTCGACAGAACAATTTTGTTAAACAAACATCCAACCAACTCAAACTGGATGCTTGTGGTCATAACCTCTGCATCCTGCAATCTCCATCCTCGATGGTGGGTATGCATTCTTCATATTATTTTTCCCTGCATATGAATGGAAATGAACTGAATATAAATTCAATTCTGATATAAATAAATGAAAAAAAACACAGAACACGTCAGGTGTTACAGGAGGTGTTATGTGGGACAGTGGGGTTGTGTTGGGGAAATTCTTAGAGCATGCTGTTGATTGCAATTTGTTGAACTTGAGAGGAAAAAAGTGCGTGGAGCTCGGTTCAGGCTGCGGACTAGTTGGGTATGCAGTACTTACTAAATCTATCTTAGACACTGTTTCTTTACATAAAAAATAGGACGAGATGATTTTAACTCCTCAAAGTAAAAAAAGAGTCTGCACAGGCTTTTAAAGTTTCTTTACCTATTAATAACGTTGTTTGATTGAGATTTAAGGTTTTACCTATTCCATTATGATTGCAAATATCTTGGTTCTTAGTGCTTTATATTACTATTTGTGGGCAGGATATGTTCTATTTTCTGTGTTTTTTGGTTTTTGTGGGTACAAAATTTGACTTGGGTTCAACTGTTTTTTCTGTAGTTGCATAGCAGCTCTTCTGGGTGGGAATGTTATTTTGACAGACATGCCTGACCGATTGAGGCTGCTTGCAAAGAATGTTGAGGAGAATGTGAGGGAGTTGGATGCACGAGGTTCAGCCTCTGTGAGAGAGCTGACATGGGGGGAGGATTTGGATTCTGACCTATTGAATTCTTTTCCTGACTATGGTATGTTATTTGTTTGCTTTTTTCTATTTCAATTCTTTGTATCCTTTTTTGGTTTCTGAGAATTCTAGTTTGGATATATAACATAAATTTTAATTTTCCAATAGTTGAATTCAAACTCAAGAACTTAGCTGTCTTGGAGCTTTAAAAACTGGTTCAATCTATACACTTTTTGCTTTGCTTATGTTCTCTCCTTCTATGAGCCATATAAATTTTCGATAATCTCTTTAGGGCGGTCTTCTACACAACCCTTCTTCATGATGCTTAACTGTAGTTTTTTGTGTTGCTTAAAATCCAATTTGGTAGATAGTTCGATTAGATGGATGGTTCGCTGACTGATTTGTTTCAAGTAGACTTAAAGGGGCAGAGACAGAGTGGGGTAAAGAGATATAATCTAACATCAAAGCACGAGACGAATAACCCATAGGATTATTTAATGCAAGGATCATCCCAGAACCTACACACATCACACTTTGAGAAAATCCTTGTTCTGAACACATTGAGAGCACCTTAGCTCTCAGAACTTCCGTTCAATTTTTTTTAATGGAAAATTACCAAGGCAGCAACTTTAAGATTATCCAATACCAGGAACATCATGGAACCTACACAAATGGTGCTGGATAGGTCATGTTGTTAAGACGTGGTAGGCACCTTGATCAGAGCTTCTGCTCAATGCCAATAGTTAGCAAAGTTTCTCGAAGGACAAGCAGAAGGCATTGTTCTCTCATCCATCAATCTCCTTTAGAATTTTTATCGCCTTACTTCCAAAAGAATTTAGGGGTGATATTTTAATTTTATTCTTATAGCTATTGTTATCTCTATCCTTCTATTGTTATTGTAAATTTATTTTGTTGTGCTCTTGAGCACCTTGGGATATTAACATCCTTTCTAATTCCCACATTGTAGTGCACTTGATGCTTACTTGTTTTCTTTGTCATTCGGAAGACAACTTTTTCTTTTGGGAGATGATGTAGTTAGCATACAATGCCTTTATTATGTTTTGTTAATATGGTTGTATCTGACTATGTATTGATTGTTTGTTGGCTTTCAGATAGTTATAGGAATCGGTTCACAGATAGTTGTGTTTTTGTGGCAACAACCGAGTCCTTTTAGATAGTCTTTACATAGTTAGGGAAAGGAGTTTGATCCTTAGCTGACATCTCTAGTCTACTTTTATAATAACTTCATGGGTGAATAAAGATATACTTTTTACTCCTCTGTCTAGTATGCATTTTTATTCTGTCATTAATTCGAGTATTGATTTTATCAGATAGAAGAGCATACATTTTGCCTATAATTAATTAATAAACGAATACACACAATAATTAGATGAACATAAAAGTTGCTATTTACAAACACCACAAAGGTGAAGGTGCCAGGGCTAAATTGGTACCATGAAACCCTTGATGGGCGAGAGTACAAATTACATACTAGCATTATCAACGAATTATACAACAATACAAAGGGACCAAAAAAACCTTAAGAAACAGTGTGGATAAAGAAAAAATCTCCTCAGCTAAAGGGCTATGAGAGAGCTGAGGATTCTGAAAAATAGGCCACTAAAACCATTGCAGTCGGTGTACAATGTCTATTATTATGTTTTGGTAAAATTGGTTATCCGACTAGTATTTATTGGTTGTTGGCTTTGGGTAGTTATTAGCATCGGTTGGTTGACTGTTGTGTTCTTCTTGGCAACCATTGGGTCCTTCAAATACATTGTGTATCATCAAGGAGGGTATGATGATCTAGTCGGATCGACTTTGATCCTTGGCTGACCATCTCTGGTCTTCTTCTGTAATAATTTCATGTGCGAATAAATATATATTTTACGCATGTATCTGGTATGTATTGTGATCTCTATTATTAATTCATGTATTTAATTTATCAGATAGAGCAATAAACAGCCATTCATTGAGCCATCACCCCAGTCAAAAAATCCTAGAGACACACATCATGATAATGCAGGCGGAGCTTGAGAAGGTCCAATGCCATAACAGCCTTTACGTCACACACATTGCAGTTCAACAGTGAATAGAATGTCTCATGAACCTCTCTGAGTATGGCTTCCAACGATAATAGTTTGCCACACTTAAGGGAGTTGAATGGTGAAGTTGGCAGAGAAAGGTTGTGCAGGGTAGGGGCACAAACATTAAGCAAAGCAGGGTCAATGTACCCATGGGAGAACACAAAAGGCTCGTTTACTATTGTTTTCCACACCTCCAAATCAATCACCGTCATTGACAGTTAGGCACTTAACAAAGCATTAAGTTCCGTCCAATGCTACAGAGCTTGACCTTCCATCCGCCTTCTTTATAGTGGTATCACATGTGAAGCTGTAAATCTCTGTACTTTTTATTAGCTGATTCAAACAACAATAGAAGATTTCCTTCAACTCCTTTTTAGTCCTGTGACAGCCCATCTGGGATTTTGACACCCAATCTGATTGGGCAGGACTGCATGCACAAAGTTGAGAGAGCTAAAACCCACAGGGAGTAGAGTACCATTACAGATGATTGCAAGGACCAGAAGCCAAAGGCTGAGAACAGAGAACAAGGAAAAAGAAAGGAAGCTATTAAGACAAGATGGATTCGAAAAGTGCTGTCTTAAAGGATGAATATAATGAGATTGAATACTGCGAGTTACTCAATAGATGGGAAGTTAACAGGGGCAAGTGTATAAGCACTCACACCAAGTCCATTTGTTCATCATGCCAAGATGAAACAACATTAAATAAGAATTGTAAAGAAAGCATCGAGCCATGGCCTAAGAGATCCTTGATTCATGGAGATCAATGGCTTCAAGGCCAAATTATGCTGAGTTGGACAGGTGGAAGAGGTTTCCGAACTTCTCATTTGCTGGTTGCCATAGAGATCTACCACATGTTACCCTTTTGAAAGACTTGAGCCCAAGAGTTAGAGTCAAACTGAGATGCTCGAGACCTTTCTTCTTCAAATATAAGTCGACATGCCAATCCCCATATAAGCCCTTAGCCATGGTATCAATCATAACTTAGGAGTCATCTAGCATAAGATGTTTGATGCTCAACGAAATTGCTTGCTTCAGTCCCTCCGCATTGTCCATTGCCTCAGCTTTGTTATTACCGTCCAAACCTAGTTTGAAAGAGAATGCATAAATACAGGAACCAAGGAAACATTTAAGTAGGCCCTTGGTGTTTGTGGGGGCAAGTTTTCTATGGAAGGCACCATCTAAATTGACTTCTATTTGCTTTGCTACATTCTACACGATTTGGTTATAATGGGAGAGTGAGTTGAAAATAAAAGAAGAAAATATCTTTATTACACATTGCAAATAGTTACATTATGAAAATTCAGTTTTTGAAGACTCTGTTAATTTTTCTATTAGCTATAACTTCCTACTATTTAACATTGACCTGTTGACCAATTGCATAATATTTAATGTTCTCTTTTAACATTCTGTAACCTCATACATGCTATCAATGATGATGAATAGATGGAAACATAAATTGCTTAATTTCCTTGCATTTTAGATAAGATACAGTTAAGAGCAGGCTTAACAGAAAACATCTCTGCCATGCCCAACAGAGCTAAACAGACACATTATCTTTGGGGAATCTAAAATACTGGAAAACAAGCACCAACTGTGCAAATATTCTTGGTTTTGTTACTACAGCAATCACAAGTTTAGCCCATAACAGCAACCATTATAGTACAGAATAGCAAAATATAATATCCTCTCTCTTATTCAATGACAATCATTGTATATGGAATACCTTAATTGAGAAGGGGATGAATTCTTATCTGTTAATATTAACTAGAATAGGGTCACACGTAGCATCTATGACCCCCGCCAAAGATTAGTATCCAAATTTTTTATCAATATTACCATTTCGGCATTTCCTGAAACTTCTGCTTGGGCCAGACAAATCTTTAAAATCACTTGACACTATATCTTATAATTCACAATTAAATTCTTTCATCAGCAGTTTGTTACCTATTTTTATGTCCATTTCAAGTTCCACAATAAGAAGTGATACTTTAAAGGACACAAAACCCTCTTAGAATGATTTGCACCTCCAAGTTTTGCATAGGTTGTTATTTAATAAGTGTTCTTGGGATGAAATATGGAAGTTCGTATTTAGTATGATCAATGGGAATGTCAAAACTCAACAATTGTCTCCCTCAACAAAATGAAGCACATAATTTTTTTATTTGAACTGTGTAGATATAGAAAGTACCAAATGAGACAATTTGGACACCACCTGACTTTTGAAAGAAATGTCACCGCTAATGTGCAAATGCACCTATCTGAAAACAGTGTAAAAATGTATAAGAAATCGATAATAACAGAATCTATAAATAGACATGCTTCTTTGGCTAAACATGTATATATATCAGTATATGCATGGTAGTAGAGTTAGACTGACTTAGTATTTTGAGAAAATCATTTCTTGGGAGTTCAATCAATTCAAGAAATTTGCACAATCTAATATTTACACCGAAGGCATGTCCCTATTTGAGTTCCCGGAACTCAATTTGTCTGCAAATGGCTGAAAAGCCCCGAGAGGCTTTGCAAGGGGGTGAAAAGAATCTCAGCCGTTCATCATTTTTCGGCTGTTTTTAGCTGCGTTTTACTGCTTTCCCCACCGCTATTGGTTTCTGCTCCTCCAATCTCTTCCTCATGTATTGATCTTTCGCTCCTCCAATTTGGCGAACTGCAGCTTGAAAATAAGGTTTAGGTGAGGGTTTTAGAGTATGTTTATTAAAATTAAAATTACGACCAAGATCTTAATAGTTAATAATAAGCACACTTAGGTTTTAACGTTATGGCATCCTTTACCCTATGTAGTTTTTTTTTTTTTTTGGTCGATAACAGAGGTGATTTTATTGAAAATTAAATTAAGATTACATAACGAGACTTCCTAAAAACCCCACAAATCCCCATTATAAAAAACCTACATGCCGACTAACAAAAAAGCTCTTAGCTTCATAAGTTACAAACAATAAAACATATCACTACAAACTGAAGCTCCCCAACCAGCACAAGAAAACAAGCCTAAAACCACCAAACCCATACAAAGGACCTATTAAACGGTCAAGATATTCAAGCTCAAAATGGTCTTCTCTTCATTTGGGATCTGAGAACCATAGCAAACAATTCCTTCCTAACTTTCTTCGCTTTCTTCCCCTTGACCGTTTGCCAACCATCCTCTACCCTTGCCGCCGCCTCTTGCTAGTCCAATGATTTGTCAAAAGGGCTCTTTACAGCTCCATCCAAACTTCCAATTGATTGATGATTCTGCCCATCAGATTTTCATTTCCCTGATTCTTTCTCTTGCAATCTCGCCAAACTTTTTTTTTCCCGACATTCGGGTGTTGCTGCCCCATTTTTGAGATTCTCCCCCCCATTGCAAACAAAATTATCTCTATTCGCCTTCGGGTTCTCATCCTGCGCCTGGACATCACCGTTCTGTTGCTGATTCTCCCTTCTTCCTTCCTCCACCAACGCCTTCCCTTTCTGACCCGCTTCCTCCCTACTTTTCTCCTGAGGGCTCCTGTGGTTCTCATCCTTTTTCTCCACCGTATAGTGCTGGGGGCCAACACCATCCCACCAGGAGGCTGATTTGGTTGCTCTTTGTTTGGCACATTGAGCAGCCAAGTCTTGAAGCAAACTCTGCACCTAAAGGGTATCCCTTCATAGTCTAGGGGCTGCACCCAACATCCTTTCGAAGTCTTTAAACATATCTCTTTCGGGGGTGCCTTTTACACATCCATTTCTACTAAAATCCGGGCAAAGGTTGAATGCAAAAGGTTTGAAGAGCCTTCATCCACCATTGAAAATTTTCCTAAAGAGTTCCCTACAGCCTCTAAGCACGACTCAAATCAAAATTGTAAGGGAAAGTAGGGAAGTCTCACCTAGATGGGAACCTTCTCAAACACTTCAGTGGCTGGATTGAAAGATGGATGCCATGGCTTTAACATCAATGGATATTTATTATCCCAATCCCAGTGGTAGTCATAGAGGATCTTATTCCTATTTTGCTCCTTTTCAAAAACTACAATGAAAAAGCCTCTAGCCATAGGATAAATTTGGACATACCCTTCTATAACATTTTTCTAGTGGAGAGAAATCCACTGGTGGAGGCCCATCAAGCTTGGCCAAAAACCTCTGAATCTTCCTATCAAACCCAGTCCAGAAAAAAAATTCATTGATAATTACTTCCTGCTCGAGCTCAGCATCTAGCTCCATTCTGATTGTTCTATAAATCGACGATAAGCCAGCATCCTCTCCTCCCCTCTTTGTTCTAGCTAATGACAGAAAACCAAACTCCCCTCCTCCCCTGCCTATCGACTTTTTGGTTGAGGGAATCACAAGACTGGAATGGTCCAGTTTGGCGCCCCCCAACCACCAATGCCTTGGACCCTTTAGCAGATACTCCTTCCCCTTTGCCAACGACTCCTAGTTTTCCATTCCTCTGACCGCGTTGGGCAGACTGGTCGCCACCGTTCCGGTCAAACCCATCTCCATTCAGGCCCGATTTCTTCAAATCATTCTCAGTTTGGGCATAACGCTTAGATCTCTCCTTGCTGCAAACACCAATGTTTTGGGCGCCATCGATAATCCCCTGCTTCGCCTTGCCCTTGGAGCTCAGTCCATGAGAAGCCCTAGCCGCATCAGAGGACGGTAGAAGACCGTTGGCATCCATCGCTAACACTTACGTTCCTGTGTAGTTAATTATATATTAGCATAATTAATATATAATCTAAATTTTATATTTTAGATAATAAAAAAAAATTATAAATATATAATTATATTATTTATCATTATTATATATTATATTCTTTAACAAAACCATTAAACATATATATATTTATAATTACTAATTAATAATTATTATATTATTATTTAATATATTATATATTTTATATAATAGAGACTAAATTATATATAATATAATTATATTTACTGCTATATATAATAGTATATATAGGTTATATTGTTATTATATATTATATTCTATAATACGAAATATTAAATAGACATGAAATTATTATAATTAATAATTAATATATTTCTATATAGATCAAATTAAATTAATTTATAAAAAATCTCATAGTTTAATTGATCTTTGGATAGATTAGGAAAAATAAAATATATGTATGTTAATATGTTAGAGTATGTGGTGAATATAATAGTTAATACATAAAATAAAATAAAAATATATATAAATATTATTATATAATATTTTTTTTTTAATATAATAATAATAACAATAATATATAAACAATATCATTTTTTAAATGACTTACCAATTGACCTCGTGTACTACACATGTATGCAAAAACATAAACCATATTTTTCCTTAATTGACCTTCTACACCTCTTCGGCGTACCTTTTGCACACCAAGGTGTGATTGCTAGTATTAAATTCTTGCAAAGTGTTGCATAGCATTTTCTAAATTTAATTCATCTGCTAATGTTCTTTTAGCTTCAAAGGTAAAAATTAAACAAAAAATTTAAAAAATCAATAATTCAGGATTCTTTTCTAATAATCTAATTGGAAATTAACTATATTTCACATGTAATGTGACCCCTAGCTCTCACATGGAACTGAAGAGTATAACTATGAAGATTAACTTGCATGACTAAATCGTAATTCAAGTCCAGAATTTTCTAAATAATAAGATATCTGACAGAATATAGGTTGCTGTACTTTTGTAATTTAGTGAGCCATATATCGTTTGCTGTTAAATTTATTAAAATATTAAATGTAATATTAATGGTCATCTTAGCTTTAGTTAGTTTTTAGTAACTTTAGTTACGCTTTAGTTGTTTTTAGTATCTTTCTGTTTTCCGCTTTAGTTTGCTTTTGTTAACCATTGTTTCTTTTTAGAAACATCGTCTTGTAATTATCTTTATAAGGAGCTTTCGTCTCCTCTTGTAATTACACGCAATTATGAATATCAATTATCTTTTCAAAATTGTTAAATCTTCATGTGAATATCAAATCAAAGACCATAGTGATTATGATGGTACCTATTGATTAAATGAACTTTCTATGCCACATATTCTTTAACACTTGAATTGCTGCCTTCCAGTTCTTGGCTCAGATGTTGTCTACAATGAGGCAATTGTTCATGATCTGCTCACTACTTTACAGGGACTTTGTGGAAGTCATACCATCATTTTCATTTCTGCAGAGCTTCGCAATGGTAATATTTATTAACTATATCCACAGTTAGTTGTTTATTGAGTGCCATGTGATTTTTTATTTTTGATTGAGAAATTTAATTTCTGTTCTTTGAAACAACTGAAAAGAAGTAAAATATATTAATGAAAAACTAAGAAAGTCGAAAGAACATTACATAGTTCCCATTCTAGTGGACTTTATGTTTTCCACAGGGACGAGTTTGTGAATTTCATGCAAATCCCAAATGGGCCCTGTAAAGAAAACCAATCTGTCCATGAAGAACATCTGTTCCAAAAATACATACGAGAGTTTTGAAATGATATTATATAATAACATTAAAAATAGGTTTGAAATAGCTGGTGAAAACCAACAGAGAGTTAAAGATTGTATCATAACCAATAAATAACACAATAGTGATCGAGGGCACTCTCTCTCATTGACAAAACATGCTTAAAATAAAACATTATCAAAGTAAGAAAAAATAGACCTTGAAAATATTTCTTGTTCCACCATTTGGGCCCTCTTCAACAACTTGCATATCAATTGTCACAAGTGACCTCTCCCACTTACCAGTAGCCAACCGGGGATCTGCATCATTTCCTTTACTCTCCATGAAGTGATTAGTAATGTGTCTCAAGGGAAGATTATAAAGAGTTTCCCTCCCTTTAGGGCCTTGCAACATGTCATATAGACATCTTAATATTTGTTTCAAGGTTGCTGCCACATCTTCAAATTCCTCAAAATAAGGGCCCTCCTTGAATGGGCCAAGAGCAACTGTACTGGTGGGGGAGTTGTTATAATTAATTGGCATAGCTTCTTACAGTTGGGCTTACTCTTGCATGACCATCAATTTAAGGAAATCAATCTTCTTTCATCTTTTTAAGCTCCTGGGTGTGAGCAGGCATTACATTTTTTGCTGGGGGAGACAACAATGTGCATAAGTTCATGAGATGATTTGTTCATAAAATATTGCTAGTAATGCAATCCTTAATCAATTGAGGATAAGATCATTCACAATCAGTCTAATCTCAGACCTGATAGAAGCTTTTACATTCATCTAGGTGGCTCAAAAAGCTCTTATAATCTATGTTTTATTAAATTTTGTAAGTGGCACAGCAATGTAATAAATGAGTGTTTGGTCTAGGTGTCTAAAGGGTCACGAGGAATACAAATAGGGATTGGAGGGGTGTTAACAACCATCATACTTTTAGGATCTTTTGCCAAGTCCAATTCTTCAATATGTTTCTAGGATTTTCTTGCTTGTTGGACAGAGGGAGTCATGGTGATAGGATATAATATCCTGGGTGGGATGTTTTATATTAGTTGATTTACATATAATGATTAGCACAAAATCACTGATTATACAGCTCTATCGGAGTTGAATTTATTTCTTTTGAGTCACTAGATTCTGAAATATATCTGCCACTAAGTCACTGAAATTCTATTTGGAATATCATGAAACAATTGTTAGGTCTGCTATGAAACCTTCAACTTGTTTAGACCCTTAAACATACAATGAAGTATGAACTAAAGACTTAAATTATGTCACCCATAATTGGTAGCGCCAGGGAGAATATGAGCGTTGTGCTTGAATACAAATATCCCTTGGAAATCTTGCCCAAATTGGAAGTGCAAGTCTGGACCAATAATGAATTTGCCATATTGATCAATGCACTGGCTGTCACATTAATTTTAAAGGGCTGCGCACCATAATCCAGACTTAGATTGCTGTTATGACAGTGGTACAAGAGCTGCATAAACCATATGGAATATGGATCCATTGTATATCTGAGTTATGCCCCAACTTGCTGCACTACTTTGGAAATAATGATGTAATTTTGTAATGTCCCCTTCTTAGGCTTAATCAGTTAAGTGACCATTAGCCTATTTTCTGAGTTCTCGTAGGCTAAGTGGTAAGGCAAGGGGACTCCAAAGTTCTTGGAGGATACCATTGTGGCAGTACAAGGTTTCTATTGGTGGCAATGAGCTTAGTGGGTAATACTAGTCTAAAATGACACTCTTTGTAGTCCTTTCGGACTTTTGGGGTGTTCTCCAAACTTCTTGGAGAGCACGTCTATTTTCAGTAAGTCATCAAAATGACTTCAATCATTCATCCAATGCCTCAATATTATATTGATGCAATCAAAATTGGATTCCGAGGTGTTTCGGGATTTTCCGTGACTTGGGGTAAATTATTTTAATATTTCACTTAAGTTTATAATGTTTGATTATTATTTTCATGACTTAAGTGTAATGACTTTTTGAAAAGCCAAAATTTCCTCCAAGTTGGACGCCTAGGTGAGATAAGAGGACTTTGCACATAAAAAGTGATTATTATTTTACGAGGAATTTGATGGGAAAAGTGAATTGTTTTATTGTTTCAAAATTGAGATTTTTCCCTCTAGAAAGCTATATAAGGAGGCGTTAGGGAGCTCATTTGGTATGTTGAAGAACTGTTAATGAAGTGTTGCCGGTTTGGTGCTGGATTCTCCAAGTCTTTGAGGATGGTAACCCTCGAGGATTGTTATAGTTTCGGAATTCAAAAACATTCCCTAGCTGGACTGGTGTGGTTCCATTCAGGAATCACCATTAGAGCTGATTGTAAGGTTTCAATTATTGTTTCCTATTATGGATTACTTTGATGTGTTTTAGTTTTGCAAGTGCGTGGTTGAGTTGATTTCAGTTGCAGATTGAATTGTAAAGAATTTAAGTGTTTTCTTGCTACTGGCTGTACCCGTGCAAGTACAAGGCCGTACCCATGTTTTGCTTGTGCTGAGTGATGAGTTGGGATTTTGGTTCTGGTTATTTTATTGATGATTCTCCATGCTAGGTGATCAAGAAGAAGTTAGTTGCAGATTGCAAGTTGGAGTTTCTGATTTTTAAATGCAAATCGCCCCCCTGCTGCAAGCCGTACCATTCCTAGGAAGGGTGTGGGCGTTTCCTAGGGGAATCACCCCTCCTTTTCAGCTCATTTCTGCTCAATATTGGCCGCCCGAACCTTGTGAGACATTTACATTTAGTTTGGAGTTGAACTTCTATTGTTTTGGAGTGTTTCAGGGTGTTCTTCATGGCTGCCTGCACCTGTTAATGGTGATTTCTGAGTGTATCAGACCTGCTGCAACTTGTTTCAGGCATGTTGCAACACATTTTCAGTGTTTCAGACCTTCATATGCTACTTGGCTGAGGTATATTTGTGTTGCATTACTTGGGTGTTGGTTTCCTGAGATGGGGTTCATTTGGGGGCTTATCTCATCCTCATTTCACCTTAATTTTGTAGCAGCAGTTAAATATTGTTTTGAACTTAATTGTAATGAGCTAATAATGTAACACTGTGTGGTAGTACCACTAGTGAATTGCTCTTGGTGATTTGATGCTACTTACCCCGCTGCGTAAGTGGTTTCATTTGTTCACCCATTGCATAAGTGGTTATTGTTCTCACCCCACTGGACAAGTGGTTTCTAGCACTCGCTCACCATTGAAAAGTAGAAGAGCTTGTTTACATTTTCATTTCTATATTAGCTTTCCCACTGCAAAGTAGATGTGCTCAACTTACCCCACTAAGCAAGTGGATTTCATTTCCAGCAGTTTGATTTTCTAATGTAATCCTTACCACCGTATGCTCTCACCTCGCCCACACCGGGAACTTGGCGATCAGATAGTGGAAGGAAGTTGCTTAGCTTTACGTTTTGTTTTGAAGCTAATGAGTTTAAATTTCAAAAAGAAAAATAGGGTGTTTATTACAAATTTATATATGTTGAACCTAATGACTAGCTTGGTGAAACCCTTTTCATTGCTGCATCTATGATGTAATGTATCAATAGCAATCAATGATCATAAGGAAACCATTATCATGCTCTAATGGCAATGATTTAATGGCGGATGGTACCTAGCTGTTAGTGTACTACTTAAATGCAGATTGCAGCCACAAACTTGATATCTTTCTGCCCAAAAAGAATGCAGAATTACTCCAGCAGTCATTGTGCCCCTTCAACACAAGTGTAAACTAAATATCAATCTGAGATTTCGATGGTTCAGCTCAATGGGGACTCTTGTATCAAATCACTTCAAGGAATTGTTTGTTTTCTTCCTCCAACTCTAGAACTAGAGGGTTTTCTTTCTCAAGCTAATTCAAGTGAACTTCAATGCTCCAACAAGGAGTATAAATAAAAAAATAGATTTTTTTTTTCAATATCCCCCTTCTCCTTGCTTGGCCTCTCTTAAATAGAATTTATCTCCAAAATTCATGACACTTTATTTTCCTTCATGACCCTTTGATTGATATAACTACTTGAGGCACCATTTTTATAATTTCTTTTTCTAATATCACTTAAGCAGCCCCTTTGGTGACATTATGATCCTTGTAATTTATTATTTTAAAATCCCATTTCCCTAGTGCGAAATTATCAAGGCCCATGGGAAATGCATGATGGGATTTAACTTGGCTTAATTTCAAAGAGGGGACATTACAATCTGCCCTTCCCAAGATTGCTTGGCCTCAAGCAATTGCAAACTAGGATGCTTATGAATTTCTTCTTCGTTTGATTGAGCCTTTCAGAAGATACCATGATTTCAAATCAATCTTGGAAATACTTTGAATCTCTCTAATGATGTAGTCTATTTCATTGATTCCCCATTTGTTGTTAAGTCTTTCAATATTGGTTTCTTATCAACTTTATCTTTCTTTTTTTAAAATAACTTTGCTTGACTATCAACATTGCCCTACAAAGCTTCCTAAGTCATACCCAACTTTGCTAATTGTTTTGTTTCTACAACTTCTAACTTTCCTAGGGGTTGTTCTTTATGAAAAACCATTTCACCATTCAACTTTCACTGTGCCACTCGAATATTATCACAAGTTGTAGAATTGGAACCAAGAGATGTCTTTGCCTTTGTTTCAAAAAGTGGTTTATTCTAGTGGACAAATCTCTAGCATTCATCTCAAAATGGGTTATTTTCAACCTAGTGGAAAATTTGAAATTTGTTCCTATTATTAGATTAGAAATCAGTTTCCTATTCAAACCATAGCAGCAAAATTATTTTGGGAAAAAAAAGTGGCAAACCAAAAGTGAAATGATAATTGATATTCAAATATTCGTTATTTACAAAGGAGAGGAATACTCCTTAGATAATAAAGTACAAGATGATGTTTCTAAAAGGAAACAATCGTTAACTAAAGAGAACTAAAGCAAATAACTAAAAGTTACTAAAAGCTAATTGAAGTAAACTAAGTTAATTGAAAGTAAACTATCGACTAACTAAAAGCTAAGATGACCATTAAATATTACAATAATACTTTAATACCCTCCCTTAATGGTCATCCTACTAACTACACCAAGTTTATCCTGAAATTTTACAAATTTATCCAGATTGAGAGACTTGGTGAGAATGTCTGCAGTCTGATTCTTAGTTGGAACATACTACAACATCACAGATCCATCTTCAATAAGCTAGCGGATGAAATGACAATGAAGCTCAACATGCTTGGTTCGCTTCTGGAAGACTAGATTCTTAGCAAGCTTTAGCATCCCTTGATTGTCGCAAAACAAGGGTGAAGGCCCAGCTTGAGACATTTGCATGTCAAGAAGCATCCTTTGAAGCCATACTACCTCACATGCGGCCTTAACTATTCCCCGATACTCTGCATCTGTCAAGGAAAGAGCGATTGCCTACTGCTTCTTGCTTGTCCATGTGATTGCACCCGTACCAAGATTGAAAACGTACCCAGAAGTGGACTTCCTGTCATCAACTGAACCTGCCCAATCTGAATCTATAAAACTAACCAGCCTAGGATCTTTGCATTTGTTGTACAGAATGCCAAAGTTAGGTGTCCCTTTCACATATCTCAACACTCGCTTCGTTGCAACCTAGTGTTCTGCCTTAGGGGCAGTCATGAAACGAGAAATGTAGCTCACAACAAAACTGAGATCAAGCCTAGTGGCAGTAAGATAGATGAGGCTGCCCACTAGTTCCTTGTATGTAGACTCATTCACCACTGGTGAGTCTGATTTGGCTGAAAGTTTCAGCCCCTTCTCCATAGGAGTGGGAGAGATTTTGCAATCTTCCATCCTGAATTTCTCCAACAAATTCCTAGCATACTTCGACTGAGAAATGAAGATACTACCACTTGTCTGCCAAACTTCTACACCCAAACAATAGTGTAGGAGACCCAAGTCCGTCATCTCAAATGCTTGAGACAAATTTGACTTGATCTGTTCAATCAAATGTAACCTACTACCAGTAATGATGATATCATCCACATAGATGACAAGAAGGATGATATCATTGCTATTGTTCTTGACATACAAATTTGCATTTGAGGGACTCCTTTGAAACCCCTGTGCAACCAAATACTTGTCAAACTTCAGGTACCATGCCCTGGGTGCTTGCTTTAGGCCATAAAGAGCCTTCAACAATTTGCATACCTTATGTTCTTTAACTACAACCTTAAAACTAGGAGGCTGCATTATGTATTCCTCTTCCTCCAAATCTCCTTTGAGGAAGGCACTCTTCACATCCATTTGGTGGACCTTCTAGCCAAACTATGCTGCCATAGCTAGGACAAGTCGGATGGTGCTCATCTTTGCTGTAGGAGTAAAGGTTTCCTCATAGTCAATACCTTCTCTCTGCGAGAACCCCTTAGCCACCAACCGAGCCTTGTATTTATCCAGTGTTCCATCAACCTTGTAATTCACCTTGTATACCCATTTGCAGCCAATGGGTTTCTTCCCTAGTGGAAGATTTGACAGAACCCACATGTTGTTCTTCAAAAGACTATGATGCTCATAATCCATAGCCTTTTCCCATTCAGGTTTACCCTTGGCCTTTGAATATTGTTGGGGCTCATAAACACTTTGAATGTTGGCCATAAGAGCAAAAGTTTACTATGTTCTTTTTGCTCTTGCCTCTAGACGATCTTCCATCAACAAGCTCATCATCATGAGCATCGCCCACCACTTAGGGTGAGGAGGAGATGCGTCTTCTTTCAAATCAAGATGAGCATCAGCATGACTTGGGCTGCTTGGAATAATACCATTTGGATGTTGATCTAGGTTATCCTGAGGAAAATCTACTGGTGCAGAATCTTGCCTAGGAGATTCCACAATGTTAGAATCATCGAAGTCCCTCCCTTCAGGTGGAGCTATTGAAAGCTTAGCTCCCAAATCCTTGATCTTCAGAGGTTGATTGTTAGGACTCTTGATGGGAGAAGAGAGCAAAAAGGGCCCACCTTCCTCATTAAACACAACATCCCTACTGAATGTCAAACGATCAGTAGCCACATCAATCAGCCAATAGGCCTTATGATTGTCATTGTATACTGTTAGCATCAACTTCTGGCTCTTGGATTCCAGCTTGGTCCTCTTGGCATCTGGAATCCAAACATACGCAGTTGAACCAAACACTCTGAGATGAGTTATTCTTGGTTTCCTCCCAAACCATGCTTCTTCTAGGCTCATCTTCTTGACGACCTATGTGGGAGATTGCTTAAGAAGGTATGTTGTAGTATACATTGCCTCGGCCCAAAACTTCTTGGGAAAATTTCTATTCTCCAACATACAACGGGCCATTTTTGTGAAGGTACAATTTCTCCACGTGACAACACCATTCTACTCAGGGTATAGAGTGTGGTAAATTGACGTTGAATACCGTGTTTAGCACAAAAGTCGGTGAACTGGTTGGAGTAGAACTCAACTCCATTGTTTGACCTAAGAGTTATGATTTGACATCCAAACTCTTTTTCAACTAATGCCTTAAACTTTTGAAATTCATTAAACACTTGTGACTTTGCCTTGAGAAAATACACCCATAGTTTCCTACTAAAATCATCAACCAACAAGAGGAAATACCCGACACCAGTGACTAATGTAGTATTCATTGGTCCACAAACATATGCATGAACCAACTGTAGAACTTGGATGCTCTCCAAGACTTTCCATTTGAAAATGGAGTACAATGTTGCTTCCCTGCTTGGCAAGCTCCGCAAACACCATGTGTCTGTTGTTGAATCTCAGGTAAGCCTTCTACCAAATTCTGCCAAGCCAGCTAAGAGAGGTAGGCAATGTTGAGATGCCCATACCACTGATGCCAAAGAGTGTTGATAGATGAACTCCTCACAACCAACACATGCTCTAGAGGATCTCCAGTATCAAGCAACCAATACAAACCATGATCCTCGAGCCCAATTGCCACACTTTTCTTGGACTTCTTATCAACAATTCGACACTTGTGTGAACCTGAAAATGATGTCCAACTTTGGACTGTCGCATAATTTTACTCACCGAGAGCAGATTAAGCTCCATGCCCAACACATAGTATACATTGAGAAATATTAAATCTCTCCCACTAGATGTGATCTAGATATCGCCCTTGTCAACAACTATATACTCTTCGCCACCACCAAAAATGACGGAATCAGAGCAAGCCATATACTCCATGAACCAATCTCTCTTGTTTGTAAAATGTCGAGAGGCTCCAAAATCGATGTACCATGCAGATGATTTGGCATGATTTGTTGGTCGTTTGGTCATCAATGCATAAGAGGTAGATGCCTGGTCAGACTGCATAGATGCCATCCCTCCCATTTTCCAGAAGAACAAAAAACAAGGTAAATTTTGTGATCAGTTGGCACTAAACCTTGGACAATTAGCTGGCACAACTCCCACAATTATGTAAAAAATTGTCTAAAATGAGGCTTAGAAAAGCAAGATTTTTTTAGAAAAAAACCTTAAAAAAAATCTTTAAAAATTCTAAAACAACACATTTTTTTCAAAAAAAATCTTCAAGAAACTTCTAAAAAAGCAAGTTTTTTTCAAAAAATCTTCAAAAAACTCTGGAAAAGCAAGAGCTTTTCAGAAAAATCTTCAAAAAACTTTTGAAAAAGCGAAAAATCTTCAAAAAACTCTTCAATACACCTCAAAAATTCATCAGAAAATACAGAAAATCAAGCCACAAATCTTTGAACAGCAAAACCCTAGGTCACCCACAAAAAAACTGCAAAGATCCGGCAAAACCCGCTAAAAGATAGGTCACTTGCCTTCAAATAGAGATACACCTGTCGTTGGAAATCAGACAAGATCTTCAGAAATCTGCAAAAAAAGAGGATGCGTAGGTGCAAGAATTTTTGAAAATCGCCAAGAAGAAATTCTAGAAAATACCCTTAAATCTGTTTCGAAAATCTTTAAAAATTTGCTTAAAAAAAACTTCCTTTTTTTTTAATTTTTTTTTACAAACCCTTGATTTATTTATTTATTTTTGATCCGTAAGCGCTTTTGATTGGAGCTATGAATAAGCGAGGCCACATTTTTGGGGGACCTCATCCCCATCATCTCTCCTTATCTCTCCATTGTGCTCACCGAGACACTAAGCATCAAGGTTCTCTAGCAACCGTCAACAGTAGTCGTCGATGGGTGAGCCGACTGTGCGCCAAGTTCTTGAGTCGAACCCCAGACCACCGTATCTACCCCTCCTTCCATCCAATCTCTCGTCTCTTTGCTTATCTCGGCTCTCTACTTCTCCCGTCTCTCTGCTTCCTCCTCGGGCCTCCTCTGTAGCCTCCTTCTCTCCTTCTCACCACTTCTCTCCTCCTCTACCTCCTCTCCTTCCTCCCGCAACCTCCTTCTCTCCACCATTCTCTACACCTCTCCACTACCTCCACTTCTCACCTTTGCCTCCACTCCTTTCTCTGCAACCTCCGCTACCTCCTTCACTCCTTCTGACATCCTTCCTCTGCTCCCTCTGGCATCCTTCCTCCTTCTTCCGATCCCTCCGCTTCCTCCTCGAGCCTATCCTCCACCCTATACTTCGTTTCCTTCTTCGCTCACTCCTTATCTCTCCTCCCTGCCACACAGCTCTTCTCTACCTCCACTCCTCTTTCTTTGCCTCCTCTCCTCCATTTCTCATTGTTGGCCTGCTGGCCTCCTTCACCCCCGCGTCATTTGTCCTCCTTTTATTCATACCTTTTGTCGCCGGTCTCACCTTAGATCCTTGGCCTTCCTTTCCTCTCACATCCTTCCTTTGCCATCGTGCACTCGTCCTGCCTTCAACTACCTTCAATGTGATGCGCCCAACACAACTATACATGGTGAGATTCGAACCAAGACCACCGTATTAACATGCTGTTGCAACTACCGTTGCACTGTGGGGTGAACCCTACAAACCCTTGATTTTTATTTAAAATTTTTTTTTTGGAAAAAATAACTTCTGAAAATTTCCAAAAAATCTTCAGGTAATAAACTACCAATTTTTATTGCTCAAAAAATTCGCCAAAAATGAGCCTATACTCTAATACCATGAAATGATAATTGATATTCAAATATTTGTTATTTACAAAGAAGAGGAATACTCCTTATATAATAAAGTACAAGACGATGTTTCTAAAAACTAAAAAGGAACAATCATTAACTAAAAGAGAACTAAAGCAAATAACTGAAAGTCACTAAAAGCTAACTGAAAGTAAACTATCGACTAACTAAAAGCTAAGATGACCATTAAATATTATAATAATACTTTAATAAAAAGTATAAGATATTTTGAAAAATCGAGATTTAAACAGGGAAAAGAAGGATTTAATAAAATAATGTAAAAAAATTTAGAAAAAGGGAGAAAAGCTTATTGTTATTGAAATTGAAAGGCATTTCAATAGCATAGAGATATTGAAACATCTATGTTGTGTGATGCTTGTGATCTACAATATGATTTTGCAGAAATGTTCTAGTGGAACCCATACATTCTAAATGAGGAACTTGTGCAAAACCCATGCTCAAATGTTAGATTTTCAGAAACTTCTTGATGAAGTTTGTACAAGTCTTAAAAAGAAAATTGTCCAAACCATATGTTTAGCTAAATGTTGTGCATTGTATTGTTGGGTTATGCAACTATAGTGATCTCCCTTAATTAAGATCTCACCTTTTAAAACAACCATTTCTCATGTTGAAATCCTTTTTGATAAGGAGACTCCATTTTGATCTCGCATTTGAGACATCTTAGATTAACCAGCCAAGGTTCCTATAACTCATTAATTTCGTAGACCATCTCTCCCTAAATGATATCTTGTAGAGAGATGTGGATAATTTAAAATAATGTGTTCTTGATGAATTCTAAAAGAGCTATCTCCAATGGAAATGATAAGATCAAATGCTTCACAAAAGTCTTATCACATTACATTTTTACACCCCATTTAATAATAATAGCTTACAAGCTTTGACATGCATAGTTGAAGTCATAATTGGCATCTAATGTAAATTGATATATCCTTTTCTTGTCGTAAATCTACATTTGAGTGAACCAATGAGTAGACCAATTCCTCACAACATCTTTTGAATGTATGTTTCAAAGTAAGTTGTTAGTGGGAAACCAATAATTCCACACTTTTCTTAGGCAATAGAGTTGTATGAAAATATCTAATAGGAAATAGGATTTTAGTGATTTCATTCTTTTTTGTGTCACCAAATTCAAGAAAAACTCTCAAGAATTAGCTTTCACCCTATTACTCACTTTCAGACTCAAGTGTAACATGTTAGAAAGTGGAAGTATCAAGTCAGTTTACTTTGGTTCCATATCTCACAACTTTGTGGGGGGTTTGGGGGTAGCACCTTGTTGTGAACTATTTCACACATCGCCCCATTGCAAATGGGAACCCCAAGTTTTGGTTTCACCCTCCGCGTTGCTAGTTTGGAGTTCTGAATTTGAGTAAGTTTTTGAGAGTCAGTCTGGCCAAGTTAAGAGTTTGAACCCGTTTGTGTGCCTAAATGTCATGGAAGGGCTCGGAAGGTCCGGAAGACGAGGATCGCCTGTGCTTTCGGTCATTTCTGACACTTCCTATTTTTTAGGGATTCTGCTTTTTTTATTTTTGGCATTTTTAGGCCATTTTGGAGTTCCTATTTTTTAGGGATGCTTTTTGCTTTTTCTATTTTTAGAAAGTTTCTATTTTTGGAAAGTTTCTATTCTGTGATCCCACTGAGCATGAAGTCATTACGCCTCTAGAAGTCATCATGAAGATCAAGGTAAATGGTGAAAAGTTTGCAAAAATGGCTAAGTCTGGTAAAGTGCGCCCATGAGAAGGAGTGGCAGACCAAGCATGAAGTCCGCCCTTGCCTTTGGCATGCCAAAGGTAGGCAATGGCGAGCCAAGGCTGAAGTTCGCCATGGCACAAGAGGCCTCCAAGTCCGCCTGGCAAGGGAAGGGTTGAAGTCCGCCCTAGAAGAAAATGGCAAGGAGAAGGGTCAAGTCTGCCCTTGGAAGGATAGATGGATGGCGAGACAAGAGGTCAAGTCCGCCCATGGCTTGATGAAGGGTGAAGTCCGCCCTAGGCACAAGGAAGCTCCAAGTCTACCCTTGGAAGAGGAAAGGCTGAAGTCCGCCATGTCTTGGCAAGCCCCCAAGTCCACCCTAGAGAGAAAGTGAATGGAATGAACAAGTGCCAAGTCCGCCCTTGGCAAAGAAGACATAAAATCCGCCCAAGCAAGTGAATGGCGAGACAAGACATGAAGTCCGCCCTTGGACAAGTCAAGTGCAAAATGCGCCAATGGCAAGGAAGGATAAGAAATTCGCCCAACTTCAGAAGGTAAAATTTTCCTAAGGCATGGAAAAATGGAAGAATGCCTAGAGAGAGAAGAGATTAAACTAGTATAAAATTCACTCCTCGACATGACGAAATGAAATTTCAAGGCACAGAATGAAGAATGTCTGGCAAGGCAAACACGAAGTCCACCCAACTCGGCATGAAATAAATTCCTAAGGCATGGATAAAAATTGCAAAATGGCAGAGAAATCTCCAAGTTTGCCCAACCCAGAAGGAGAGAGAAAATGAAAATTTGGCTAAGTGTAAACTTCTGGAGAAGCCAGAAGTCCGTTTGGAAAGTTGAAAATTGGCAGGCGAGTTATTAAGCACATTTTGGCTAGGCAAATGATTGGAAAATTAAATAATTTGCCACGGACAGACAAATTTGGCCAAGTATCAATTTTAGATAGGGTTGGAATTATTTAATATTTAATATTTTTTAATTATTTCCCGACACTTAGGGAATTTTAATTAAAATATTCAAAGCCTAGAGAAAACGAGAGATCACTTGGAAGAATAATTATTTTGCCTTAGGTAAAATTAAATTTGCCATGATTCGAGGATTAAACGTATTGAAAAATCATTTTTAATGATTAATTTAATATTTTTTAATAATTTTTCAACATTTGGGCGAATAAAGAAATCTGAAGATCTCGGACAAAGGTGGCACCAAGGGAAAATTAGAAACTTGCCAATTGAGGAAGAAAAACGTTTCTAAAAATTGAGAGAACTGGAAGAAAAGAAAGCAGTTGCCATAGAAAATCGCACTTCTCAGCCATAAAATGAGTTTTAGCAATTCATCCTTCACAAATTCGATTGAGAAGAAATTTGTTCTCTCAAATCTGCAAGAAGTAATTTTTGGAGAGGAAAATACTGAGGGTAATGTTATTATTCTTCAGTGGAAGAAGTAATTTTATGCAAGGACGTGATTTTTAGAAAGAAGAAATTATTTCTTTGCTGAAAGTCGCACTTCTCAGCAGATTGGCGCACTTCTGTGATCACATTTTCAGAAATTTTATTTCATTTGCAGCCAGAGGACAATCTCGGAGGTTTGGAAATTCATTGGCAACACTTTTCTACTCTTTTCTAACTTCTACATTCATTCCGGCACGAGATTTATTCAATGCTTGGCGAATTTATTTACTTTCAGCTTGCTTTTTCACAAATTTTTTATTTTAAACAAGCTGAAAGTACGATTTTATCAAATAAACATCTCGGGATAAATTAATTTTTAAAGGTCTCGTATTAATGTTAAGTATTTTATACTTGCAGGTGGATGACCAACCAGGGAGAGCCGTCTAGACAAGCGCTCATGAAGTTTGCCAGCAAGGGGTTGCAGCCGGAGTCCAAGATAAAGTCAAAATGGAAGAATATTACGGACACCAACCTTGGGCACATCAACCTCAAGGAATTCAAGCAAAGGATGTATGGGCACGGCGAATTCCTGCCGACACGTATCGCCAGAAGAATGATGAGAAACGGGATTGTTCAGGCTATCGGATTCCCACCTGCGATTGAGTGTGCTGAGCTGATGGTAGAATGCGCCCTCCACTATGACGCTGAAGAAAGGCGGATTGTTGCACCCTATGGGAGGATACTGGCTCATCTAGGAGAGTTGGCCATACAGGAAGCTTTTGGCATCCCCACATATCCCAAGACCGTTTACAAGACCAAGGAGGACGCAAAAAGACTGTATGATGAAAAGCTTGACCTCTGTGCTGCCAACATTAATAAGTCATGGCAGGACAAACCAAGAGCGTCAGCCAAAAAGATACCAAAGAAGCTGTTGCACACAAACTTCAAGGAAGATTATGGGGATATTATTGTCTTACTGAACAGGATAGTTGGCAACCCTTTGGGAGCACCTTTCAAGACTTGGATGTACTATTTTATTGAGGACATCACGGAGGACGTAAAAATGTTCAACTGGTCGCGCATGATAAGCAACAGTCTCCACGAGCAGCTGGTCAACCTAGAGAAGACCAAAACATTCTATATGAGCTCCTACGTCATCTATATGTTGGCTAGGACGTACAGGTATGCAGGCTTGATCTGCAAAGGCATAGTTGGCAACGAGGAAAATGAGCTGAAGTCTTACGATTGCTATCCACAACTACAGTTGAGTGAGAAGTCCCACTTCAGATGAGCACACGATGCCTTCCTCATGTACATAATGAGGATACTTCAGGGAGGGACACACCAACGGCTAACTCATGAGGCCAATAGTCTGATAGGCAAATACGGATCTTGGTTCATCCAGTATCCGAGGTATACATATATCAAAATCCAGGGATTCACTGGGAATCCATACCGATTGCCTATCTTTCCTACAAACAAGATGATCTTGCTTGAAGTGCTGCGACAATTGGAGGAATACCAGAGCTTCTAGAGGACGAAGCAGAAGGCGGCAGTCACCTTTCCCTTCTTTATAGGGAACATGCTGGAGACATGTTCGTCGACACAGGCAGCCGAGAGCGCCAGACTTGAAATACAACATTACCCCTTTGCCACTTATCTGTCTAGGGACCACTTCGACCCACATCATCACATTAAGACTGTGGATGGGAGAAGATATAGGCATAGGGTCGAATTAGAATACTTCTGGGCAGACACTGCAGATGAGTTCGAAGTCAGACGGAGAATGTGGTCTAGGCTGCCTGTTAGTTTGATTAGGACGACCGAGCTTTGTCGAGTGCCTGATCAGTTGGAGGAAGATGGAAAGCAAGTACAACCGTACCTTGACGAGAGCTTGCCCTTGCCTGCGGTCAGATGGTCAGAACCCGAACATGCCGATCTGAACACCTTGATGAGACCAATCGTCAAGTACACACAATGGTGGGTCGACCAGCAGATCCAGGAACTGAGGCGGATGAAGGTGACGCTGACCTATGATAGGTTGAGCGAGATAGAATCCTACTCTTCGAATGCGGAAGCATCCTAGGGCGTAG
The DNA here is from genome assembly GCA_007115665.2 of Sequoiadendron giganteum. Taxonomy (NCBI): domain Eukaryota; kingdom Viridiplantae; phylum Streptophyta; class Pinopsida; order Cupressales; family Cupressaceae; genus Sequoiadendron; species Sequoiadendron giganteum. The sequence continues at coordinate 581,511,453 of CM021100.1, read as the reverse complement.
ACATGATAGAAGCCACTACTTCCAGAAAAATGAAGGAGATAGCTGTAGGCAAGGAGCCAGTTCAGAAACAAACGAGGGTAGAGCCTTCACGCTCTGCCACATCTAGAAACATTGAGGAGATTCTGGCTACCGTTGATGCTTCGTTGGCTAACATTAGGGATCCTTCTCCGATTCCCGAAGACAATGTGGAGCCTCAGCTGGATGATGATGAAATGCCATCTCCCACAGGCACAAAAATACTGGAGTCTGATGATGATATGGGCGCCCAAAATGATGACTTTTAGGAGGGAATGATTTCAGCCCTTCGAGGAATTTTGGACGCTCCGACGAAGAAGGTATGCTGGAAGAAGATGGCGTGGAACAGCTCACAATCCCAGACTAGCTAAAGGAAAGGATGAAAATATAGGTGCCAGTGGAAGAACAGGAAGAGGATGATACTGTGGACTTCTGGGCCAGACTTACCCAAACTTCAGTCAAGAAGCTAGCTAAGAAGTTCTCAACCATACAGAGAGATGAGGCCGACAATCGAACCGTACAGATTGCAGTGCCGATAGTGGACAAGCCATAGGAAGACATAGCCCCACATGAGTACACTGTCACCACCATCGACTTGGGTCCAACCACAAAGGGCCAGGAAGTTGAGGACTTGGACAATTCAGTGTCCACCATCAAGTCGAGGTTGGTGAAAGAGGTGTCGAAGAGGAAAGAGTGCCAGTTGGAGATTGAGCGCTTGAAAGAGTATATACAACATCTGATCAAGCCACTTGATCAGGATGACACGACAGCTCCCCTTCTCCCAAACTCTTCACAAGAGGCAGCGAAGGATATAGAAGAAGACAGGGTCACGACAAGAGAGGCTAGAGAGTGGATGGCAGTCAAAGGCACATAAGCTGATACATTCATGGAGAAGTTGACCTTGGTCTATGGTCAAGCCACTTCATTACCTTCTAGACTGGCCGCCTTGGTAGAATTGTGGGATGGCCTTCCGTATGTACAGGAAATAATTCCTTGCCTTAGGATTCTGAAAGGGGTTCCAAAGCAGGAACTGATAGATGGAGGCATCATTGCAGCAGGAGTAGCTTACGATTTCCACACTCGGTATTGGGCTTTGACAGCACGAGGAGAGGTCTTGGAAAGAGTAAAGGCTGATGGGCTCAAAGCGGAAGAGCAGATTAGAGAAGTACAGGCCAAAGTCCTCAACATGGTTGCCGACATCCTGGACAAGGAGGTCATATGAGAGAACGACTTGCAGCTGGAGGCTTTGAAGGGCAAGGTACAGGAAAGCTTCTTTGCCATCACTGGGCCTATCTTGAAGTAGAACTGGGCCAAAATGGCGAACTTCCTAGACATCCAGGAATCTTTTGTGAAGGCTGAGCCAGAATGGGAGGACATCTTTGTCAAATGTACCGAAAGTGTGGATGGATTCAAGTTCAGGATCAGAATGCTTCCACAGGTCACCATGGAAGAAGTTGCCTCAATCGTGTCTAGATTCATTAAACATACGGCAACACGGGAGGATAGGGATGGATTCCCTTGAAAATAGCTCCAAGCGCCAACTCACCTTGTCAACTCTTAGTTCACTGATGTTATTTTAGGAAACCCTAATTAGGGTTTATTTGTTTCAATCTTGGCCGTTGGCTCATTTTAATCTGAGCCATTTATTCATTTTTGGGAACTCTATATAAACTTACATGCTCTCATTTTCAATTTGTGAAGTGAGTAGCATGAGATAATTGCGATAAGACTATTTCCGTTAATAAAAGCTCTAGTGCATGATTTGCTTAGAACTACTTTTGTTTTCAAATAGTGTGCAAGGTTTACATCTCCTCCTTCAACATTTTGAGTAAAGTTAAATTACTATTTATTTGTATGTTTGTTAGTGAATGATAGATTTGATAGCAGTGGTGGATGGAATTAAGCTCATACTTTTGCTGAATAGATGATTTGTATTCAATGTGTAAAGTTAGCCTGAGCTATTAAGTTGTGGATGCTTAACTTCCGTTTGGATAATTGTTAATTCAAACATGAAAATCATTATCACCTTCGCTGAAGATTGCACCCGATTTGCATAAGTTGTCCTAAAGGAGGCAAAACAAAGTGCGGTTATTCCAGTTTTATCTAGTCACTGCCGTCTCTTGAGTTCTTAGGCATAGCTTAGATCTCTAAACCCTTATCTTTTTGCCCTTTTTTTTGAAAATTTGAAATATCCGAGGGAAAGAGCCTCAATGTCAAAACCGTCTAAGTCCTAAACTTGCAAATAAACTATAACGTAAGTCCCCTTGTGATTACCAGCAAATCACAATGCCCATTGGTCTTATCCACATGTCATGACCTGACTAAATAAACATTGGAGTTATTGCATAATCTTTTCAGCATACGCAATAACTTTTCAAGAGAGGATAAAGTGTCCTTGGGCATTTTATTCTGTGTTCGGTGGGGTATTAAAAACACACATCGACACACCCTAGTGGGGTCAAGGGATAGTGCCCCTTGCAGAGGTTTGGGGGCAATGCCCCTAGTGGGGTTGAGGGGTAGCACCCCTTGCGTGGTCTGAGGGTAGCATCTTAGGCATGTTCCTTCTTGCGATACAGGGCGGAGTTGAGGGGCAGAGCTCCTGCCACCAGGCCCAAATGAAGACCTTCAAAACTACATGGACCTTCATGGCACACACCATTTTCATTCTTTTTCAAAAGGCAACATTAAAGGTGGAGTTTTTTTTTAAAAAAGGTAGAAAAATGGATGGGTGGTCATGAAATTTGAACCTTTTTAGATAATTCTATGATTAGACACACCATAATTTTTTGAGTTGGAAACTTTAAAATTAATCAATTTACAATAAATGAATTTTGTAGTTAAATAAAAGTAATTTTGAACAAATATATTTAAACATTTTAAAAAATAATAATTCTATAACTCTTTTAGCTAATCAATCATTCGGTGTGAATGAAGGAAAAAAGAGCAAATCTCCATTGGTTACATGTGAACAAATTACATAATTGCAATTACTAATGCACTAGAAAATAATAACGCATCAAAGTAAGCTTAAAAAAAAGCACAAAATTTCCATCATAAAAATTTCTACCAAAAATCAATGCAAAAATTGTGGAAAAACCCTACCAAAAATTGTAGGTAAAAATCAATGCAAAAGTCATGAAAAATCCCTACCAAAAATCACAGATTAAAACCCGACTGAAAATCACAGATAGAAACCCTCCAATATATCGCGATTATACTCTAGAAAACCGGCAGAAATTGGAGAAAACCAATCAAAATTGACGATCAATGATATTTCGTAAAATCACATTTTTCACATGCAAAAAGCGAGAATTTTGCCATTTCACGATTAGTTGCAATTTCCCCAACTTTTTGCCGATTTATGCTTCTATGATTCAAACCATTCATATTGGCCTAATTTTGTACAATTGTCTTTCGATTCCATTATTTCTAATTCCTCGTTTGTGTCAACATTCTCAAATTGCTTATCATTAGTTGTTGAACTAACAATTTCATCAAACTCAAAATCAATAGTAATAGCTGCTGAAATCTTTTCTTCAATTTGTGGCTCTAATGTGTTTACTTCTTCATACTCCATCTTATTTTCCGACTCTTCATTAGATTTCCCCAACACTTTTTTTGATGTCATCGCTTTGTTGCTCCGATACTTTTGGCTTAGCTCCCAAGATTCCTTGCATAAGAAGAATTTTTTTTCTCTTCTAAGTATGTTTCAGCTATCATTAGATTTTCTTGCAAGAGGGGAAATCTTCTTTTGTTGATTAGAATGGGATCGGTTCCAAGGCATTGATTGCTCTAGTATTGTAACCCTTTTGATGACTTCTTGGGGTTTTGGTTCTAAAAGTTCTTTTTTCTTCTATTCCACCATTTCTTTTTGGAAACTTGGAAATCCTTGTGATGTCTAGGCTCATGTCTTGATCCACTTCTGGTTCTCTTTATATTCATGAAATTTGTGAAAGGCATTGCCTTTTGGATCTTTGTAGGGGGATTTCTATACTTTGCATAATATATGGTAATATCATCATGTACTAAACTTTGTGCTTGTAATGTCAGGAAAATCATATAAAAAATAATATTTTATTATTTTGTCTTTTGGCGCCCAAAAAGGAGGAAACAATAATATTTTATCTTTGAATATTTGTGCCAAAATATTTTATATATTTTTATATTACTTGGGCAGCCCCTTTTTGGAGGAATAAGGGTGATAAATAATAAAAAATAAAAATAAAAAGCAAAGTCATTTTGGGCACTCAAAAGGAGGAGGGAAAATGAACTAAAAAACAATTTTTAAATCCAAGTTTGGTGCCTAGAGCTAGGTTGGCCAGATTGGGAGGCATAAGGAGGTTTGTATTTATACAAGGTCAGTTGGAGTCATTTATCATCAACGAATATTTCACATCTGCTATTATGCTCTGCACTTTGGCAAATTCTCTAAGGACAAAAATCCTTGGGAATTAAGGAGAAGTTGGATGGAACCCTAGCTTCTTCAATGGAGGACTTCATGATGGAGGTTCACATGTGCTTCAATGGAGATTGTTGATAGGCATCAGCATTTAGGCATCTGTTTGAAGGGGGCGAATTGTGCAAGTTGGAGGTTATACTTAAGATTTTTAGGGTGGGAAAACCCTAACAACAGTCCATCAACCCAGCGCACCCCTTGGTAGGGTTTTAGTGTTGTTTCTTCATCATATAGTTGCATGTTTGTGTCTAGAGCAACTTCGCCCAACTAAGGATAGTTTTGCATTGCATCATTGGGGTTTCTTCATGTTGTGGCACATGTTTGAGGCCTATTTTTTTCTATAATTTGCATTTAAATTATAGCAGCAGATTGGAGGTTGAATATCAGAAATATTGGCTCATAATTGTTGATGGATTTATGCTGTTATGATCTGTTATAAGTTTGCCTATTGTTTGGAATTTGGATGATGTAATGTCCCCATTCTTAGAGTAACTGCTTGGAGAGGAGTTCTAACTCATTCACCATTCCCGTGAGCTAGTCAACCTGGTGAGGGAATGATATTGGCCATGAGAATCATAATTTTGGTAGGATGTTTTTAGAGAATTAAGTGAGGAATTATCCTTAACAAAATAAAGCATTATGTTGATCATATTTTATTAATATCTCATGGTCCACTTGCAAATCAAAGCAAGGAGGCGAGTTTTAAAATAGATAAAATATTACTATCCTTCCTGGGTGGTCGACCCACATCAAATCTGATCTAATTCGCTCTTTCCTTCTAGAAGGTCAATTCTCTCTCCTAGGGTGGTTTAGGAGATTTAAGGGAGAAGGCAACCAATATTTTAATAAATAAAATCAGATCCTTGGATAAGGACAGCTTAGGTGCCTTGGTGAAGAAGGCAAAGAATGTTTTAATGAATAAAATCAGATCCTAGGATAAGGGTGGCTTAGGTACTGTGGAGAAGAAGGCAAATAATATTTTAATAAAATAAAATCAGATCTTTCCTAAGGGCGGTTTAAGTGCCTTAGCCATAAAGTCATTGAATATTTTATTGAAAACAAATCAGATTCTTCTTCTAAGGGTGGTTTGGACTAGAAGCCTTATTTAAAAGCATGGAGGGTTGTGAGATCATTATGTTGGATTGGTACTTGCTTTCTCTTGTCTGAAATAAGTTTTCAAAAATTACTTCAAGGTGGTGTTCCCTTGAGTTGGGTTTGGTGATGCTCTCTTACCCCTGTTTGAGAGGTGAAATCACTCAGGTTTCATCACAGAGCAGAATTGTCCAAGCTTGGTGCATGGCCGCTTGAGTTTGTAGTGTTTTTCTTGGCACTTTGTTGGCATTTATCATCAGGGTTTTATAACAACAGCTGATACAGATTTAATTTAACAATATCAAACCTCCAATGGGCTGTTATAGTTGCATTTCAGTCATTTCCAGCTGGGCATACCATCCATATTTTATATAGCTTCATCTCCCATTCATACGGTTAGGGTTTGGACTTGTGTTTTGGCACATTTGGATGTAATTGAAGGTCTGAAATTCAAATCAGACTTAACTGATTGTACTTTCCAATCCTTTCTATTTGTAATTAGTTTTCAAATCAATAAGAAGTTAAGCTATCATTGCCTAGTATGTTCATCTATGTTTATGTGACTTGTTTGATTGCCTAATATCTATGTTTCAAGTTCATTTCTTGTTATTTGGATTCATGCTTGGAACCTTTCAATCTACATGATATTACAAACCCTTTTTTGAAAATGAACGTTTAAAAGCTTGAGTACTTTGCAAGCAAAACAGATCAGAAATTTTCAGACCAGCGGAGGGAAAAAATTCAGTTTGAACTAGTAAGGCTTCTTACAGATGAAAAATATATTGTTCATGCATAAATAAACTCACAAAATTACATGAGCAAACTAGGGTTTGTGTAGAAGTAAAAAAAATCAGAAAACTAAGGCATCATTTTATGTTACAAAAATCAGTATATTTGCATATATATATTGTTTGGGATATTTTAGTGGTATCAAAGCCTCAATCTTGCCAGCCTATGGGTTCGATTGTGCAACTGAGTGAGGAAGAGGACGATGAAATTGCGGTCTCCAAAATCGCTAGATGGTATGAAAGGTATCAAAAGTATAAGAATCTTCTAACCTACCAAGAATATGTAAGAATAATAGGAATGGTTATACCCGTGAGTGAGGAGATTATCAAAATCTTTGATGTGTACTTAAGTGAACCTAAGACTATCAAAGATACAAAATATCTTGATGGTTACTACATGGGGAAAAGGAAGGAAGAGGAAGAACAGTCAAACAGTGATGAAAACATGATAGAGCAACTTGAAGAAGAACCAAGAGTGTGTGTTGAAGATGTGCCAATGATTGTTGATGTCCAGGAGACACCCACTCACTTCTCAAGTACGAAAGTAATCAAACCTTATGATAACAATTTGCAATGCTTGGAAAGGTCTGATGATTTGCAAGATAAAGGTTATGCTAAGATTGACCCCTATGAGGAGGGATGGCAAGTTTATCATGAAAACCCTAAGGATAGTGAAGAGTTAAGAAGAGAAAACTCCATAGAGGTTGACCAAGAAACATTTGAGCTCCTTTGCTCCAAGATTAATGAATTCGTTGATTAGTTAATTTGTAATCCTGAGAAGGAAATTTTTGGTGTGCTCATGATGGGCCTAGGAGAATTGATTGAGTTTGAGAAAGACATTGCACTGGAGTCTGAGGTAAGGACTGATTTTCTGATGTATGATAGCAGTCCTTTATCTTCACACTATCATGTAATGACAGCCAGAAAGATCAGCTTTAAGGTTCATGATTCTCATGGAAGAATTCATAGTGGACCGACACTCGTTGGAGAGCATAAAGCAATGAGGAAGGAGAAGTTTGAGTTGGATGAAGACACCGCAAAAAAGGTATGATGATAATTCTGATTTTCTAATTTGGAACTGCAGTCTTTGGGTTTTGCTTAGTCTTGAGTTGGCAGCTCCTACTCATGAGGACGATAGTAAGAAGTCTTCTTCCCTTGCACATTTATGGGGAACCCTTCAAAGTTGGAGAGTTGGTGGGTGTTGATAGTCCCATGAGGTACATTTGTCTTTTCAATTTTGATACATATGGCAGGGTGATGATATGGGATCCAGGTGGTGGTATGCTTGTCATTGCTTGAGGACAAGCAATTTTGGCGAGGGAAGATTGTAATGTCCCTTCTGTGAGCTAGTTAGGGAAAAACAAATAAAAAAATACAATTAATGTGAGGAATGAATCTCATGCACCTAAAGGATGATGGATCCATTATAATTAAATTACTTTTAATGTAATTGATTTGCATATTTTTCAAATTGATGAGTATAATATGAAGAAGTTTCATATTGTTATTCATACCATGTTCAGAAAGGAAGGACTGCTACACAAAGGAGGTCAACCAGATACCATGGAAAAAAAGCCTCAAGAAAGACCAAAAAATTGCTCACCGAGGCCATGTCCAATATATGAATGCCTACAGCTCTTCACAGCTTCCCAGATGCTGCCCACACACGGTCAAAAAGGGATGGCAACCTCTGTCTGATGCTTTCTCACATTTCATGGCAGGCCTCTGCAAGAATTGATCATGTTCTAGATCTTATCCTCTACTCACTGTGGGTGAACATCTTTCAAGCTATCTCTTCTCCCTAATCTCCTCCAGTGTTGATATAATGTCAGCCAGAGCCCAAACCTTTGGACAGTCCATGTAGGCTGCTAACAAGTGAGGAAAATCAGGATGGCCTAGTATTTTGGCCTTTATTAGATCAATATAATATTTGGCTTCAGTGGAAGAGGCACTCTCCACTTCCAGTGAAGTTGCCATGGCTTAGTTTTCCTCCTGCTGATATCAAAACTGAGACACAACCCCTGCAATCCATAGTGCCAACCCAAATATGACATTCCAAATGGCCTCAAGGCAGGAACCCCAAATGAAAATTAGGACTCTGATATCTATAAAACTCAATCATCTCCTCTCAGCTCAAGCAGCACATCCAGAAAATCCTTCTTGTCTGATTCTCTCTCGTGATCCAGCCCCTCCAGCCCATTGTTTATGAAGGCATCTATAAAGTTATAAACTTCTGATAGTTGTGGCCTTGGATTACCAGCAGAGTCTTGTCAATGCTGTCTTCCCTCATCGAATTAGATAATTGAATAGATACCTGGTACCCATACCTCCTTAATGTGCCTAAATCTAATTTTTTTGGTAGGTTTGGATCACCAGCTAACATAATACATGGATATTTGGTGCTAGTAGGTGAAAGATGTAATTACAGTTATGGCATTCACTAAAGGAGCTCAATTTCTCAAATGTGCAAGGTGCAGCTTCGTTTCAAAGTATCCAGATTTCCAAATGTGTAGGGTTCAGATTCATTTTGGACAGCTTGGAGTGCAAACACAGTCTGTGTTTAACAGGAAGTTCTAGCCACTTTAGGCCATTCCTGTCTCTTTCTTTTTGTTACACCCTGGAATTTGTATAGTTACTATTTTAGTAATGCTTAGAGCATTCTGATTGTAAGGAAGGTTTTGAATGAATAAAATGTGTTGAACCATGTTATCAATATGAGAATCTGTTTAAATGTTATGATTGGCTCATTCTGTATTCTTGATTGATGTTATTCTTGGATAAGCAATGCATAGAGGAGAGTAATTAGTCTTCTTTTATATTTGATTTATATATACTGCATATGTTATGAGCAAGTGACTGCCGTGGTTTTGTGCCAATGGATGCAGGAACATGATCTATTCCTCCAGGTGGAGGGGAAACATCACTCGGGAGAGGAACTTGGTCGGCTAACCGGTAAAGTTGATCATATGAGCATACACACACTTCACTGGGGGTTTTGGGGAACTGAGTCAGATTGAGTTGTCTTAGTAAGTCACCCTTAGGCTTAGGAGTTTTGGATTACTTCTTTATGCTTTATGAGTGGTGTTACTTGAGTGACTGACTTTCTGTTTTGTGAACCTTGAATGTGAAATGTGAACTGATAAGTTATACTGATGCCTGGAAATTACAGTTAAATGTATACATACATGTTTGTACAAATACGTGTATTAAGGGTACTCTGACTGGCCTGTAATACACGTAATTGGATAATTAAATACAAACATGTATAGATATATTTAAGTGTAAATATGGTTATGTTTATAAATATATTTAATAGTATATTTAATATAAACATTATTATAGTTTTACCAATAATAAAATATATTGATATATCTATAGTAATATTTAAATATTATATAGATATATTCATATATTTAAATAAAGGTAAAATAAAACTATAATAGTTTATATTTAATATAAAGCAAAATGTATTTATAACATTTTAATATATATTTTAAAATGACCTTGCCTTGGAAATAATTAAAATTGACTTATATAGTCATTTGGTAATAAAATGCATTTACCATGAGTAATAAAAGTATTTCGAATTTCTTAAACTATTGGGGAAATACGTTGGAAAGTATTATGGGAAATTTAAATGATAGACTATAGTCTTAAATCAAAGCATTTTTTTTAGAAAGTGAAAATCGTGGATTCCTTCACGGGAAAATACGCGGACTGTGTTTAAGCTGAAATAATGGAAATGGTGAAGGGAAGAACCCGCGCCAGCTTCTCACGCCTTGGACTTGGTCGCAATTGATAAATGCCACCATTCTGGAAATGCGTGGGCAAAAAGGAGGCGAGATGGCTGCGGAAATGGCATTGACGTTTTCTTCTAAAATTTATCTGCCATTTTTGGGGAGACGCTTGTAGGTGTCAAATCCGCATTTCTTATCAATGGAAGTTTGAAATATTCTCTAAACTGCTGGGAGTCGAATTACTTCTCAAAGGTTGAGTAAGTATGGAAAATTCGCCACATTTCAGTTTGAATTATTCAAATAGAAGTTCTGTCAATTTACATGCCAGCATAAGTGGAAATTGTTTGGCTGAGGGCTCTATAAATAGCCGCCCAGTTCATTTAGCAAGACACTTTTGGAATTCCGAATTTTCTTTTGTGAGAGTTGCATTTTGACATTTACGCCAATTTCTATCTACTCCTGCAAATTACGAATTTCTGTTTAGAAGGTTGTAATTCATCATTGCTGTTTTGTATTGTGAGAGCCTTATACTATCTTTGCTGTGACTGTATTGTTGAGAGCCATAATCCATCATTGCTGATTGTGTTGTGAGAGCCATATACTATCTTGCTGTGACTGTATTGTTGAGAGCTATATTCCCTCATTGCTATATTGCATTTACCTGAGAGTCATACTTTACTCATGCTGTGAAAAGTATCTGGAAAAGACTGAGAAGGACTGTGGAGGAAGAGCAGAAGCTACTGATTGAACTCATTTTGCAGCAAGGGAATCAGGCATGAGAAATGTCTTTTTTTTAGTATTTCTGTCATTTGAATTAAAATGAGTTACTTGCTTTGATTATGCTTTGCATTATGTTATGAAGTAGGAAAGGAAAATGTTAGAAGGTCTCTGTTTTCTAAGGAATTATATTGAATTGGGAATAGCTTAATTTCATTAGAAAAGGCTTATTGAATTGAGAATAACTTGTTTCATAGTGAAAGCATGGAATAGCTTAAGAGCTTGATGAAATGAAATAGTTTAATTTCATAGGAAAAAGCTTGTTGAAATGAAATAGTTTAATTTCATAGGAAAAAGCTTGATGAAATGGAATAGCTTAAATTCATAGGAAAAGCTTGTTAAAAGAATAGCTTGAAAGGGAAATGTTTGAATACCTTTTAATAGAAGTTATATTATGAATTGTATTACTTGAATACTGCTTGAACTCCTTAAATAAAGGAAAAGGAACTAGGTATTAAATACTAGGACGAGGGTGGAATCAGTACCAAGGTAGTCTAAAGCTTTAAAGTTAAATAGGTTAACTAGGGAAAGCTATGTACTCCATGGATAAAGATTTCCATGTTAGGAGGTACCAGAGGGACCCCTTGATGACTGTATCCCATTTCCTGTTTAAGTAGTTGATGTAGGAAGTCTAGGGTGATTGACTACCCACGGAAAGGACTCAACCTACGCATAGGATAAGGCAGCCTTAAGTCAAACTGAACCTGACTTAGTGCAAGTGATAGATGATCGTCAGTTTAAGTACTGCCGAAACACTTTGGCCAAAGTAGTGTAGTATACCTAACGTCCACTTAGACTGTGAGACGAATTACACTGTCAGTTCACAATAGTCCAGGTTACATGCTAGATTGAGATTGTGAGGGCACAAGGATTTAGTTATGTAGGATTACACACTATGCTCAGTTGGTCATACAGAACCGGTTACCCAACCAATCTCTTCGTAGAAGGGAGGGCCGTCTACTTAACAGTAAACGTGCGGGGGGGCGCAATCTAAGTCCTGAGTGATGTTTCTCCTCCACAGTAGACTTTTGATAAACCAAGGTTTGAAAGGGAAGATCCTGGACAGTCTTATTCCTATTTGCTCAAAAGCTTCCGAGGTATGGTTGAAACTTGTAAGATTCTTACCTTGCTTTTTATTTAGAAAAGTAATCATGAAAAGCGTACTCTGTTATTTACTTGGAAAATAGAACAATGATGTATTGTGTCATTTATTTCTTTATGATGAAATGTTCAATTAGAATGAAAAGAAAAGTTTGTTTACTTTGTCATTGTAAATGTATTTCCTTGTATCTTATTAGTGAAAGTAGAAAATTTTTGTTTACCCGGTTTGGGGGTTGTTACACTTTTAGTTTATTCCTACAATGTCGTTAGGTTAAACTACTCCTTAAGTTATTATATATATATATATACCTTACATTTAGAATTAAATAATTTATATTTGTTAAAATGTGTTATTTAAGACCTAAATTATTGTTTTATATTGATATCTTTCCAGGAGTGGGGTGGGTCTGAACCAGATGACTGCTCTAGAAGTCAACTTCACTTACACCATCATCCTAGAATTGATCCATGGTGTTGAAAAACACCATCTATATTAACTTGAAGTTTGGCATTGGATCCCTCCCAAACTGAACCGTAGAACATGCATCATCTTTCACCTTTCCATCAATGATTTAATGATTAATCAATGTACCTGTTTACAACCATTAAAGTTGGGTGCCTTCTTGCATGTCACACCAACATCTGTCCCCCCTCTTGGTTTTCTCCACAGCTTGCTTAGAGATTGCCATTCAGCAGCAATGGAATTTTGTCGGGCAGCATGACCCCTCCTTGAAATTGTGTTGACCCATCTAGATCACTTGGTGCTTGCACAACAGATTACCTGTGAGTACCTCCTCATCTAGATTGTTCCATTAAATTACTTCAGGATTAAATAATTCATGAGCTACTAATCCTTGTTTAAATAAGACGAGGCTGTCATGTGTCTAACTCCCTGAGGCCTACCAGCAACACCCCAAAAGTGTCTTTAAACACTAAATTCTAATAATAAATATATTAATAATAATATTAGTCTTTTAATAATAGTGATATTTTTAATTATTTAATTAATAATAATAATCAATTTTTTTCCTGTGGGTGGCTGACCTGGGCAAGGGGATTATAATTTTTATCTTTCTGGGGCCGACCTTCATGCAAGACAACTAAATTATGGTGCCATCAGTTGGTATAAAGAGAAGTGTAATTGTATTTTTTGGGTATGGAAAATTTGATTAAGGAATTGGGTGTGAACCTGATTGGGAGGCTGAGACGAAACCCTCAACCTCTTTTTGAGGTCTGGGATGACAAACCCTCACCTTAATCAATTTTTCTGAATTTTAGTGCAGCTTGATCCTATTTCCTTAGCATTAATCTGTATTACATCTATCAACAGGTTGTCACCACATTTCAAGCCTACAACAGGCCATATCAGGCAGCAAATCACCTAGAGTATCCACTTGAGTACCTCTAGCCGCTCTGGGTTCAAGGGAAGAGTGTTGGGTGATTGTGCTACAAGTCTATACAGCCCTAAAGTGGAGTTTCAGGTGCCTGCAACAGACCATCAACCTGCATAAGGACCTATGAATTAGAAGCAACAGATTGAGGGTTGCACGCCTCAATCCCTCATTTTGGAGGTGAGCTCTCTTTCCATTGGAGCGACTATATCATTGTGCATCTGGTTTTCATTCCAGGAGTCAAGCTGGTTGAAACCCTAAGGACATCATACTTGCATCGGCTCAAGGATTGTCAGCATTCCTCACAGTTCTACTAACAGCAATAAACTCTGTACTTTCATGCTCAGATCTTAATGCATTTTGAGACCGTTATTTATTGCCTGTTTGCAAAAGTGTATGTTAAAATTGAGTTGTCTTTCTACATCTGTGTCAATGGTGAAAGTTTAAATTCCAGTTTGCAGTTATAATACTAACAGATAGGTTGCAGACCTATGATTTTAATATATCAGGTTAGATCTGATTGAAAAAACAAGAGTCAAACAGTAAGGATCATATCATAGATGCTATTGTTGCCAAGTTAACCCAAGATTTGTAACTGGTTATTCAGTTTTAAATCCTAGGATATTACATTTGTATAAGAGCTTTTGTATCCTGCCAGCTTGTGTTTGAAATGTAGATTCATGAGCTTGAGTGATAGAGATTTAAGATATCAACAAAGGGAGAAGAAGAAATAGGCAGCCATGGGTGACAAAAATGAAGACAACTCTCAAGAATTCATCAAGGAAAGCAAAGAGTTACAGACCAATATGAGGGATACTATGGTGGAGATGGTCCAACTTCTAAGAGGTCTGAATCAACAATTGAGTGCTGGTAGGCCTATTAGAATCTATGCTCCACGGGGTTTCGGGGACGGCGAGTACCTGACACGTCGAGACGAGTTTCTGGTACGGGGGTACTTTTGGGTCATTTTTTAGGGGACGACAGAGGACGGCTGATAAAAAAATAGGGAAATTTTTAAAAATATAGAGAAATTTCAAATGTTCATAGCATAACATTGATAAAGCATTCATTCTAGATATTGTATAAGCTTATTACATATCATTAGACTTGAATTGAGATTTCACATGAGAATCGACAAACAAATTAACAGAATTCAAATGCTTTTCATTATCAATGTGCATACATATCATATAAGAGTCTGATAATTATAACCAAAATGCCCAAAGGCTCAAAGTCTCAACTATGAAATGACATGATAAACATAAAACTAAGAAAATATATCGCTGTCCAGTGTCCCTAATCAGCAAAAGGTAGGTCTAAATCAGCATTGCCCTCGTCATCAAAGCTTATATGACACTTACATTAGGTCAAGTGTGATGGGGCATCCCTTGTGGGCCTGCCCATAGCTTTTATTTTATAAAAAAACTTTGACTTAAAAAAAAAAAACAATTTTTTCTTTGCTGGGCCACAGGGTACTGCTAGCCGTACCCGGTACGGTCGAGGCACGGCTGGGCAGTACCAGTACCCAAGTCCCCTAAAATCTGGCCAAAAGTCCCCTGGAAGTTCCGAGTACTTGGAGGGCAAAAAGGGACGGCCAGGGTACGTTTCCTAGCCGTACCCGCGTCCCCGTTTCATACCCGATATGGGAAACGGGCAAAAAGCATAGGGGACGCGTCCCCGTGGAGCATAGATTAGAATGGTATTGAAGGGAGCAGTTTTGGGGGTGATAGGGTTTCAGCTATCCTGATCCCAAGGACTTTTAGAGCCAAATTCTTAGAAAAGGAAGGATCACCACCCAGGGAAAAAGAGCAACCCACTCAAGGAGATGAAATTACAAGACTTTATGATGAATACCATGCCCTAAGTGCTGCCATATGACGAGACATGTTTTTCACGGAATACTATGAGATGAAGACAAGGAATGCGCATAGGAGGAGAAGGTATGAGGAGCGGCCTCGAAAGGATATACAACACTGCTTGGGGAAGATCAACATCCCCACTTTTGATGGGTCTAGAAGTTGTTCAGCAAGAGCTTGGTTGCAAAAATTGGACACGTAGTTCTCTTTGAATCCCATGTTTGAAGATGAGGCCATCAAGTTTGCTACCTTGCATCTAGAGGGAGTGGCCCACAAATGGTGGTATCACGGCTTGGTGATCCAAGGGCACGATTCAATCACCACCTTAGAAGAATTCAACCAAAGATTGATGGAAAGGTTCGATAGGAAGGACCCAAAGATTCATTTTAGAGAGCTAGCATAGTTGAAGCAAGAGGGCGTAGTGGAACACTATGTAGCAGAATTTTGAGGCTCTCAGTGATGGTTCTAGACGTGACAAGAAGGAGACTCATAGTGGAACGCTATGTAGCGGAATTTTGAGGCTCTCAGTGATGGTTCTAGACGTGACAAGAAGGAGACCCATGGCCTATCCAAACCCCTCAAAGAGTTGGTAAGGGCATTTTATTCGAGTTTCTTGCAAGAAGCTATTAGGAGAGCCCTAAATTTGGAGGATTCAGTGGCTAAGGACAGATTCTACTCCAAGAAGGCACCCCCATTTCTATAAAAAGTCCTCCTCAAAAGGGCATGCCTCCACCCAAGGCATTACCCCCCAAGCCAAACCAAATTGAGGTATCCAAACGAACTCCATAGGAAAAAGCTATGTTTCACATGCACGAAGTCATGGCATCCTAGCCACCAGTGTTTGGAAAGGGGCAACTACATTATATAGAGGTGGCTTTTGATGAGGAGTGTGAGGTAGAAGAAGTCGAACCAGAGATTGTTGTGGATGAGGTTGAGCACGAGGACCAAGGAGGAGAGCATCCAACTAGCACACTTGCAACACTTTCAGGAGCACCTAGATATCACTCTTTTCGCATTAGAGGAGTTTTGCAAGAACAAAGGGTGACAGTTTTGATTGATAGTGGAGCCACCCACAATTTCATTGATGAGGGTTTGGTGGCTAAGTTAGGCATGAAGATAGAAGGTTTTGAAGGGTTTAATGTCACAATGGCAAATGGGTATACTATTCCATGCAACCAAAGGATTCAATAGTTGGAGTTAACTCTAGGACACAAGATGCGGGATGACTTATACATGATTGGCATTGGTGAGAAAGAGTTGGTTTTGGGAGTTCAATGCTTGCACTCACTGGGAGAATACACACATAACTTTCAAACCATGGACCTGAAGTTCAAATCTAATGGGAAGGATGTCGTTCTTCAGGGCTTGTCAATGGGGGTCCCATGGTGGTTTCATCTAAGAGGATGGAGAAATATTTTTATAGGGGCGAAGTGGCTTGGGCAGTAGAGTACTTGATTACCGATACAAGTCCACCTAGGGATGGGAGGTCTTACCACATCGACATTCAATCCATCCTAGACAAGCGATGTAAGGTGTTTAGTGAAAATCCTCTAGGGTTACCACTAGATAGAGGTTTCTAGCATGTGATTGAGTTAGAGGAGGGAGCAAAGATAGTCTTCACTATACCTTATCATCATCCTAGGAGGTACAAGGAGGAGATTGAGAAGGCAATTAAGGAGCTATTGGACATGGGGCACATCTGACCAAGCTCCAACCCATTTGCCTCTTTGGTTGTGTTGGTCAAGAAGAAAGATGGTACTATGAAGATGTGTATCGATTATATAGCCCTCAACAAAAAGACAATCAAGAATCGCTACCCCATACCTAGGATCAAGAATCACTATTTGGGTTGACCAATGCACCCGCCACTTTTCAGTCATGCATAAATCAGGTATTTATTTTGCAACTGAGGAAATTTGTGGTCTTCTTTGATGATATCTTGATTTTCAGTAAAACATGGGAAGATCATTTTAGGCACATAGATGAAGTGCTTGGCATACTTGAACAACATTCATTATATGCTAAGGCATCCAAATGTGAGTTTGGTTTGACCGAAATATTATATTTGAGGTTCAAGATTAGTGCCCAAGGGGTTAGCATGGATGAGGAAAAGATCAAGGCAATACAAGACTGGCCTAGACCAAGGAATTTGACGCATTTGAGGGGATTTGTGAGACTATGCAGCTACTATAGGAGGTTTGTAAAAGATTTCCCACAGCTTGCAACCCCATTGGTGGATTTGACGAAGAAAGGGGCTTTCTCTTGGAGACCTTCAGCACAAAGAGCTTTTGACAAGCTCAAGGAGGTAATGAGTTCATGTCCTGTTTTGGCTATTCCAGATTTCTCACTTTTGTTTTAGAATGTGATCCTTTAGGAGAGGGGATTGGAGCAACATTGATGCAAAATAGACACCCATAGCATTTGAGAGCAGGATGCTCAAGGAGATAGAAAGGAGTTTCTCTATTTATGACAAGGAGATTTTGGCAATCATGCATGCATTGGCCAAATTCAGGCAATACTTGGTTTGTGGTGAAAACGGATTATAACAACTTGAAATTCTTCCTCAATCAAAAGAATTTGAATGATAGACAACAAAAGTGGGTAAGTTACAAGCCTATGATTTCGACATTGAGTATATTAAGGGAAAGAATAATGTGGCGGATGATGCACTCTCTAGGAAGCCTTATTTTTGCTCTATGATTGACATATTTGCTGATTGGAAGGCTTCTATAATTACTGAGTATGCCAAGAACACATTTACCGTTAACATTTTGGATGAGAAGTTTGAAGATGATAGTTGCAAAGTGGTGGATGAACTCATCTTATACAAGGATAGGTTGTATCTCATACTGGGATCAAAGGTGAAGGAAAGAATCTTGAGGGCATGTCATGACATACCACTTGCTGGTCATCTAGGGTACTACAAGACATATAAGCAAGTGAGGGAGTGTTTTTTTAATGGAAAGAGCTCAAAGATGATGTGTTGAAGCATGTTAGGGAGTGTATGGTGTGCCAACAAAACAAATCAGAGCATGTTTTTCCAATTGGGTTGTTGCAGCCTCTACCCATTCCAAATTAGAAATGGGAGAGTATCTCCATGGATTTCATTACGGGCCTCCCAAAGGTGCAAGGTAAGGATTGTATCTATGTAGTTGTTGATAGACTCACTAAATATGCTCATTTCCATGCTATATATTCAAAGTATAGGGCTCCACAAGTGGCTGATCTGTTCTTTAGAGAGATTTCTAGACTTCATGGGCTGCCAAGGAATATTGTAAGTGACAGGGACAATAGATTTATCAATTTGTTTTGGCAAGAATTCTTTTGATTAACTAGTACAAAATTAACTCCGAGTGCTAGCTAGTAGCTATCATCTGCAAACCGATGGTCAAACAAAAATTGTGAACAAATGGATAAAAGGTTATTTAAGGAACTATGTTATAGGACAGCAAATGGCATGGGTTGAATGGCTGCACCTGGGAGAATATTACAATTCTACTTACCGCATGTCTATAGGTATGACCCTTTTCAAGATACTCTATGTTTATGATGCTACTTCATTCATGGATTTGATTCTTGCGGATAGCAGAGTACCAAGAGCAAAAGATTGGATTCAACCAAGCTTAGACATTGTGAGGCACTCAAAGAGAACCTACAATAGTCCCAAAACCAGAAAAAGATGTATGCTGATCACCATCAAATTGAGAGGGTTTTTGAGGTGGGAGATATGGTATACTTGAGGTTATAGCCCTACAAACAATCTATCCTCAAGGTAAGTGGTGCTGAAAAGTTGAAACCATGATTTTATGGACCATACAAGATCATAAGGTGGGTAGGTGAGGTTGCTTATGAGCTGAAGCTTCCAATAAATAGTAGAATCCATAATATTTTCCACGTATCATGCTTGAAGAAGACCCTTGGATAGCAGGTTACATCATCCCTTGAGCTGCCACCACTTGACGATGAACAAAAATTGATTTTGGAGATCGAGGAAATCATGGATGTAAGAGAGAAGTTAAGATTATTCCGGAATATTTGGTGAAGTGGAAAAATCTTCCACTTGAGGATGCTACTTGAAAAGGAGTGGAGATCTTTGAGAATCCAAGTTTGAAATTGCTTGAGGACAAACAATATTGGGGTGGGAGGACTGTCATGTCTCTAACCCCCTGAGGCAAACCAACAACACCCAAAAAGTGTTTTTAAACACTAACTTCTAATAATAAATATATTAATAATAATAATATTAGTCTTTTAATAATAACGATATTTTTAATTATTTAATTAATAATAATAATCAATTTTTTTCCTGTGGGTGACTGACCTGGGCAAGGGGATTATAATTTTTATCTTTCTGGGGCCGACCTGCATGCAAGACAACTAAATTATGGCGCCATTAGTTGGTATAAAGAGAAGTGTAATTGTATTTTTTGGGTATGGAAAATTTGATTAAGGAATTGGGCGTGAACCTGATTGGGAGGCTGAGACGAAACCCTCAACCTCTTTTTGAGGTCTGGGATGACAAACCCTCACCTTAATCATTTTTTCTGAATTTTAGTGCAGCTTGATCCTATTTCCTTAGTATTAGTCTGTATCAGATATATCAACAGGTTGTCGCCACATTTCAAGCCTGCAATAGGCCATATCAGGCAGCAAATTACCTAGACTATCCACCTGAGTAGCTCCAGTCGTTGTGGGTCCAAGGGAAGAGTGCTGGGTGGTTGTGCTACAGGTCTACAGAGCCCTAAAGTGGAGTTTCAGGTGCCCCCAACAGACCATCAACCTGCATAAGGACCTGCAAATTAGAGAAGCAACAGATTGAGGATTGCACGTCTCAATCCCTCATTTTGGAGGCGAGCTCTCTTTCCAGTGGAGCAATTATATCATTGTGCATCTGGTTTTCCTTCCAGGTGTCAAGCGGGTCGAAACCCTAAGGAGTTCATACCTGAATCGGGTCAAGGATTGTTAGCTTTCCTCATAGTTCTGCCAAACAGCAAGAAACTCTGTACTTTCATGCTCAGATCTTAATGCATTTTGAGACCGTTATTTATTGCCTATTTGCAAAAGTGTATGGTAACTGAGTTGTCTTTCTACATCTTTGTGAATGGTGAAAGTTTAAATTCCAGTTTGCAGTTATAATACTAACAGATAGGTTGCAGACCTATGATTTTAATATATCAGGTTAGATCTGATTGAAAAAACAAGAGTCAAACAGTAAGGATCATATCATAGATGCTACTGTTGCTGAGTTAACCCAAGATCTGTAACTAGTTATCCAGTTGTAAACCCTGGGATATTACAGAGGCCTTTGCCAAAGCTTCTCATTTGACGGTTAGTTACTCCAGGCCATGTGTGCGGTTTCTGCATAGTCTACAATTCAGAATATTGACCTGTTCAATATGATCCATGTGTTGTTGAGTTGGATGACATTGCCTACTTTAAGACTCATATTTGCGAAAGTCATAATGAAAACAGTTTCAGACTCTAGGCTATAATCATGCTTCAATATTCGTAGATTTACATTTATGATACACAGATATGAGTTTAAACATTTATCATTTCTTCCATCGGTATTTATCAGTTTTCAAAAGAAAATAACATTTTTAGTCCATTGTATACATATACACAAAAAGCTTTGCCAGGTTTATCCAAATCCCATCCTTTACAAAATTGGGGAACTCGGGTATTACAGATGCTTTCCTTATTCTCATGGAGTATGAGTTCCTAATTTCCAAGAATATGGAATGTATCGATGTCTTTTCTCTTACTCTTCACTTGAGCATCTAGAGTTGGAAAATCTAGTGCAATCGCCAAGCTTTCCTCCTTGCATTGGCTCTCCGAATACACCTAGAAATAGCTTCAGTATGGGGGAATATTCATATTCCTTAGAATCCCCTATGCCTTTTAGGATGTCTTATGAATTTGCAATAATGTAATACCTTGGAAGCAAACAATATTCTCATAGTGAGCTACAAAAGCTTACAAAATATCTGGGAGCTCAAACTACCCATCTCTTTAATGACCTTAATTTGGCTAGAGGAATGGCAGGCTCATACATCAAAAGAATTCCTTGGATATATAATCCCCAATATTAGCCAATTCACATATGCTCGGATTTCAACTCCTCTAGCTGCACAAGTCTACCACCTCAAGTTTATGGTGCAGGGCAGCCACTTGGAGTTAAAGATAATCCTTGACAAGTGTTTGCTCCAGATTCTAGGAGACCCTTGCAAAATCTCTGGTTGTTGCCTCAAGAGAATGTTGGTGAAGGATTGAGCCTACCTGCCATGAATCTTGATTAAAGCAGTTGTGCTAGAAATCAGTGTAGACCACCAAGCATTCCAACTAAGCTCTCCAATAGGCCATGGAATTTAGATTCCAATACTCGATATGACAAACTGTTTGCTCTTGGTGGAGACTCAATTAATACAAAAGTGGATGGGATTATGTTCCAACAACACTTACTTTAAAACCACACTAATGTGGCAATCAAAGCAAGGAAAAAAATAGAAAGAGATTATTCTTTGCAAGCATAGCTCTATCAAGGTGTTTTAAGGTTTCTCTTGGCATTGCCTAAGATTGGACCATGTGAACCAAGCTGTGGGCAAGGAAGGGTAGTAGTGGTGATTGCGATACAAAAAATTCCTTATCTATGGCACATGTAAAACCACACTTCTTTCTTTAACACACAGTCGCATGGATTGCAATCCTTTATCTTACACGGATTCAATGAGATTGAAGTTTGGTTGGGCATCTAGGAGTTAATCTTGACAGTGCCAAGAGGACAAGTGTCAAAATCAAAGAACATCTAAACAACCCCTTGAAAACTCCTCTAGGCACATGACTTCTTATTTATTGAAAAATCTAACAATTGTTCTACTCATATACTTCTAGGTAGTATCAATCAAGTCTTGTACATTCCAAGAGTATACAATCATATGTTGACATCAAGATGCATAGTTTCCTTGTCAAATCAATCAAGGGCTGCATTACCGTTAGTCAAGAATTATTTCTTGGTGTCCTTTAAAAATCTCTAATTTGAGATGGTTGATGCTTCTCTTGAGCAAACTTTTTTTCCTTGGCGGTGAGGGTGTATGGGAGCAATGATAAGAATTCCTTCAAGCAGGAGGAGAAGCAACATGAAATTGAATGTGACACACTACCGTAGTCACCTCAAAATGAACAGAAACATGGATCATATGCTTCATTACTCACTCTAGGATATAAATTTTAATTTGTTAAAAGCATAAAAAGTCAATTTAGGGTAGTGAATTTTATCTATACAACCCATATTTGTAAGAAATTTCATGAAGCGTAGATATGATATCAATTTGAGTTTTGTACAAAATGTTGATAAAAACTTAAGTTTTATTTCATGTATATGTTAAAATTGAAATTCCTTAAGCATCACAGAAGACCATGACATAGATTTGATTGATTTTGCATGTGATGTTTTACTGAGTTTGATAATAATAGGAAATATACAAATGTTATTTAGAGTGTGATATATTTATAAAATGTGATATACAAAACAGAATAAAAATGTTATCATTTTATGAGGAATTCAGGTCTCTACAGATGCATATTTTGAAGACTTTCAGTTTGTGGAAAACAAGCGCACACCATGTTAAACAAAATGATTTTTTTTGTTGTAATATTTAACTTGTAATTTTGTTACAAAGTTTATCCATAGAATCTATAATTATAAAAAAATTATGAATCTCACCAATTTTGAGCTTTTCAACCCAATCTTATGGAGGACTTCGATAAAAAAACAGAAACTTGGCTATATCTTTAATTTTTATAAATCTAAAGTTCTCAAACATCACAAACATCATGACATAATCAATTTTATCTGCAATGAATTTTGTGAGTTTAGTTATAATGTGATCTATATGTGTAAGAATGCAACTGTTTTATGAGGAAAGTGGGTCTTTACAAGTAGATATATTGAAGACTTTCAAATTTAGAAGACAAATCATACAGACAATTTTAATACAGATTATATTCATCTTAAAATAAATAATGAGACAACATTAAAACATCTCTATTGAAGAGTTCCCTCCCCACCCCCAACAGTACACTATGAGTTCATGTAAGCATAAATGAAAAAAATGTTAAACATACCTGATTAGAAAGTAGCGAGTTCTATTAATATCCTATTTGGAAATTGACATCTACATGGAGGTTTTCTCGTAATATCTATTTCTTGTACAGTTTTATTATTTGAAAACAAATAGGCTACTGATAAACTAAGAGCATATTTTCTCTTGCTCAACCGTATACTAGATATACTCTTTAATTTATTGTAGTGCTTTTGTATTTAGTTTAATATATTGATGTTGCATTGTGACAGATGCAGTACTTGAATATTTCTTGGAGTTTGCCTTGAAGAACTTTAGTGTTGGGTGTGTCGATCAAGGGATTTGGCACCCACACTATAAAAGTCGTCGTGTTGTTCTCTTTATCATGGCCAAGTTGTAAAAATTCATTAAACACAGTCTTTAACAATTTTGATAAATTATTAAGGCATGAGATTAAATGTATTTGTGGCACCTAATAAAATATTTGGCCACTTGTTCTTACTTGTAAGAATCTATTTGATCAATAAAAATATGGTGCCAATATTTTCCTCTAAGCAATGACATAGATTTTGTAAGAACTTACTCTAAAAATATTTTAGATATGTGAATATATATATATACATGATACAACTTGAGTAAAATGAAGTTGAATCATTTTAATCATGTCAAAATATTTTAGATATGTGAAGTCTAACATATATACATGATACAACTTGAGTAAAATGAAGTAACTACGTAAACAACTTTTCTTTTGGTTAAAATAATATAAGTGGGATTAATAAATGAAGTTTTCTATGGTAATTAGGGAAGTGTTTACATAATTGCAACAAATTAAATTAGTGATGATGGATGAAATTGCAGCAATTGATTTTGTTCGCTATTATACCGTAACATCATTTATGAAGATAGTGTATGCTTTGTACACTATTCACTTAGTTTAGACTTCCATTGGTATGTTTTCAACAACAAAAAAATGATATATTATGTGTAAATGTCTTTGTTACATCATAATAGGTCCACTCTTCATAGTTAAAACACATTAACCGAATCCTCATATTTTGGTGGATATTGATATCTTCAAGTCTTTTCATGGGGATATTGTTTTGATGGTGGGGGATAAGCTTTGGACTCAATTGCTTAACTATGAGAGTTTGCCCTTCAAATGCAGATGATTTTTTGTCATGACCACATGGATTTTAATCGTCTACTCTCTCAATGCAAGGGCATGACAACATGGTGAAAGAATGCCTCTGAAGATCATTTGACTATTCATGCTTTTGATTCTCTAGTTGATGGTTCCTCTCAAGATGGGGAGTCTTCTCCAGATGTTGGAATTTCTCTTCTATTTCAGTTTCTCTTACAATTGGAGCCCTCTATGGGGGAATGCCCCCTTGCTTCTCCCATATTTGAGGATTTGAAATAGAGTATTTTTTTAACAGTGGTATAAAGGTGGTAGAAATGTCTTCTCAAAACTATCTCCAAATCTCATATTAGTGTGAAGGGTGTGATTGAACAAGGGTCGGTCTAACATTGTTTAGGTTAGATCTTTAGGTACTCTTTTCATTCATGCATTTGGATAGTAGTCATGTTGGTTTGTGCTTGGCAACTTGGTTGTAGTTGTGTCTTACTCCTATTTGAGATGTATTTGTCTTTGTTTGTGGGCTTGCTTTGTAGTAGGTTGGGACCTTTGTTTCCCATTTTATCTAATAAAAAACACATTAACCCACATTTCTCTTTAGATAAGCATAAAAATAATTATGTTTTAAATTTTTTTCATTGTTGAAGTGTTCAAAGATTGCTTTCAAGTTTGTTTGTCTCTCTAAATTGAAAGTGGATTAAAGATCATTTGATTTTGAAAGTGCAATCCTAAATGTAGCAAGCATGCCTTTACTATTTTGTAAGTAAAGCTTGCACAACTCTTCTCACACCTAAAGTAGTATTCATGTGTTAATTGGACAAGAAAACAAGTACCTTGAATTATTTTTTTGTATCTTCCTCTAATACTCTAAGATATGGTAAGGATATTTTTCTTTGATGTTGGAGATAGAGGTTGAGCTTGTAGCTCTCTCTATGACCATTTTGACATTCCTAGTATTTGGTAATGCTTATAGGTTGTGTTTAGGAGGCTTGTCATGCCTTGCAACAACCTCCTTCACTAACAATGTGCTCACTTTGATGTATAGAGAAATGACAAGGAGCAATAAAATCCAATAAACAAGGCTTACAATGAGCATCAATCAAGAATGATTGCCTCATCATGACTTTTCTAAAGCAAGGAACTTGTGAACCCAAATATTAGGTGCACCCACTTAATGAGAAGATTTTATTAGTTTGCCAAGGGAGCTTTGAATTTGTTGTATGCGCTATCATCAACCAAGGTCCTATTTTTTATTATTTTGATGTATAACTTTGGAATTAGGTTCATGCTAGTTAGAGGTCACAAGCTTAAAGAGTGGGCACATTTTAAGAACACCACTTTCCATCTATAACATTTTAATCTCAAAAGGCATGTTGTTTTGGTTCCTCCCATGATCACAAGGGATACAACATGCTATGGAAATTATTCAAATATTCTCTATAAAAACCCTCAAACTCACCAGTTCATTTTAATCCAATGTGAGCTACATTAGGAAATGATGCATTAAAGGCCTCCTTCAAGTTTTTGGTTGAAGTGGTTCCCTTTAATACTTGTCTTAGTGTTACCTTGATGGGAACTAGCTTGAAGATGCTTCTTGTTACAAAAGAGAGATTATGCAAGGTTTATGTTACACTTAATACACTTGAAATACAATGCTTTCAACTCTAAATTTTAGATGTCGAAGATAAATTATATTTCTTCCAAATCTTTAATGCCACTAGTAATATTCTATAGTTATGAGGTTTGGGGTTGAGTTTTGTAGTATAAAATGGGTTTGATTAATAGAGTTCTCATAAGCATGCTATCTAAAATCTTGGGAGCAATATGGTGAGTTTCAAATGCAATTATTTAAGTTGAATTTGACATTCAACCTCTTCATATTTGAGCTATATTTCATGTAGTAATATTGTTGCTTAAATCAGATGTAGGAAGATACGATAATTGGGAACAACAAATATTCATTCAAGGCTTTCCAACCATCCATGGAATTATGTAAACAAGGTGTCAAGAACATTCGGTATGCCCAATAAATGTACTTGTAAATTATTAGTCTTGATAGCAACCATCTTTAGCCTCATACCTTCTCCATTTATTCTCCTCACATGTTGAAAATTGATATCCATAAAGGCATTAAGTATGATATCTTTTAAAGCTTACAAAATCAACTTGGAAGGAAGTAGTAGAACCATTGGCAATAAAATGCATCTCTAATTTAAAACATTATCATCAAAATTGAGATGGATTTATTATTTCTTCCTAAACTCAAGTTCCCAATTAGCTTGATATTCTCCTTAAATCTTTCACAAGGTTGTCTCAACATGCCTAGAAGTTGTTGGGTACATGATAAGATGTAGATTTAGTTTTACAGCTAGACATTATAATCATTTAATAAAATGTGAGGCACTAATCTAATTTTAGGCATCTCACATTTAGAAACTAGGAAATTAGAGAAATGAAAAAAAAAACTTTTAGTTGGCATTCAATAGGTTTTCATTCTCTTGCAATGTAATATTTAAATGGGTAAACAACCTATGGAAAACCACTATAATTTTTCTTCTTTTGATCAAATAAAAATGTCTTATTGAACATAGCTTGGACACCTTTACATCTGGTTCAAGGTTAGAGCATTACATTTGCAAATTTGAGCATATTTGTATACTTTACAACAATGAATGAAAATTAGAGGAGTGTTTTGTAGTTAGGTGCTTAGTCTATTATGAGATATGTGGCAAGTTTGACTATCTCTTTAACCATCTAGGACATTATTTCAACTCAAGACCTATGCAAGTACATAATTTACTCTAACCATTACAAAACATTGTTGATCCACATCTGTTGCATTAGATTTACTTTGGGTAAGTATCACATCATGGTCATTAATGATATAAATAAAGAATAGAAGGCATATTTTAGAGAGTATGCTACTTAAGCTATCAAGCTCCCAAGTCTAATCACCAATGGGTATAATAAGCCTTGTGATGCATTGGATATCTTTTTTATTGACAATTCCTCAATATTACTACTCATATATATGTTGTAATACACTAAACCAACTTTTCCTTTTTCCTTCTTAAGAAAATTCCACCAATGTGAATGTTGTTGAATTTGAAAGTATCAATCTTCATGATAAATCTCACATTATAGAAGATGAGCTATTGGCCACTCGCTTCCCTACCATCACTTTTCTAATCTTTTCAATCTCCTGAATAAATTAATGCTCCCTCTTCTCCTATGCAATTTCATCACCCACATTAACATATCGATTTGCCTCATTGCCTATTCATCTTAGTTATCCACACCTAATCTACCTATGGGTTGTCATAGATTCCATGCTCAATCCTCACGCTTTTGAGATCTCCACTCCTTTCTCAAACACTACTTTAGGCATTTGTAATTTTACTTAAGAAACATAATCTATAATATAGATCTTATTCATCCATCCTCAACCCTTGACCTTGATGTGTCTCAGGACATGTACATCATTCCTTGTCATGTGGATATCTCTTCATATGGTTGTGTAGTTATATTATATATGTCTCACCTATCAAAGGGACTTCTAATTTTCTCTCTTGTGAGGTTGTTATATGTTGTCTCACCTCTAGTACCTAGGCATCTTGTTGTCATTGATCCTCACAACTCCTATTGACTTATTAGATAAAACCCTCTCATATATCCATGAAAATAACAAAGTTGAATATCTTGTTCATCATCCTCATTTGAGCATGGCCCTATGCAATCATGATATGAATAACCTAATGCATCCTTCCAGTAGCTATAGAGGATGATGTTTTTTGTATATCACTCACTATGTGCTCCATGCTCACACACAATTGTATGTCCCCTTGTTATGTAAGACATAAGAGGACATAGCCCTTCATTTACTATCCATTACAAAAGGAATCCAAGATGCAAATGATGTGGTCACTGTGCATAGCTTGATGTTATACTTGTTTGAAGTGTAGTTCTTGTAAGCCAATTGAATAATAAATCATTTTGACCTTTTGGGCCTCTAGATCTAGTGTCTTAAACTTCACAACATCTAGGGAATGTCACTACCAAATACATTCACCGTGTCCTCAATAGTGATGTTAAAATTCTCCCTTTATGCATGAAAAGTCAAAGGTCTTGGAATTTGGATTTCAATACATTGACATCTCATTTAACATGTTTCCAATATAGTGTGTAATAATTAGGTAATCCTTGCAAGCCCTTCTAGCTCCTTAAGGGAGTCATGTGTATGGCATGATAAATCCCACATTAGTACATATAATATGTTTATTTTATAATTCTTGTATTGATATATTTATAAAACTAGGGGTGTTAACATAAAACTTATTCTAAAGAATATGAAGTGCTGGTAGTAAATTCTGAATGTAGTGGGGTTAATATTTAGAAACACATGAATGCATATAATTTAAACATATTTTAGAAAGTGACTCCCCAACTCTAGCCTTTTAGTCCCAAGTCACTTGCGTCACTTTTTATGTTCTCACTTTTTCTTCAGATGTCTTAACAATGCATTTCTTTACATATATGAAGCCTTCCTTAGTGAGGGCAGAGTATAAGAAGAGTACAAAATTGTTGGAAAATGTGTCATAAACCTTATATCTTAATGTTTGAATTTATTTATTAATTTTGTTAGTTATTTTTGAGCCCTAGTGGAAAAGGATGTCCTGCTATGAAATGACCATTATTGCCACATGTATACTTTATTATGGTGTGTGTATATGTGTACAAGAGAACATCTTGTCATGTAAGAGCAACTACAACAATGTAAGTGGTCTAAGAGAATCTATGATGCATGTAAGAGCATGCATGAGGGGAGTCATGTATTGACTTGACTTATTGACCAACTTATGATGCATATTATGATGTGTCATAAAACATTTTTTAATGGAGATAATGGAGTCAAAATGGAGTGCCAACTTGAACAATTACTTATGAAAGGTTATGACAAGGTATGGCAAGTGTAAGTGAATATTTTATTTTAAGGTTTGAAGGCCAAGACTAAGGAAGGCATTGTAATTTGGATCTTTGATTTGGGTGTCATTTTTAGGTCATGGTATTGGCCCATGATTTGTGGTTTACCACTCATGGTTTTATGTGTTGCTTTATCTATTTATTTGATGCTATAGATTGAGGTTTAATGGTGAGTTTGTAAAATAGTTTGTTAGATTTACTCTATATTTGTATGTTGGTGACTTCTTTTGTAAAGGTTTGAGCCTCAACATTGTATGTAATTGATATTGTTGTTGGTAATATAATTGGTTTGTACTTTAGAAGTTAGTTTTTTCTCAAAAGTATTTTTAGTTATTTTATATATCTTAAACTTTCCTATAACTTGTTTTAATTGTATATTTTGTACATCTCTCATAGATTAGTATAAAAAATATTTCCACAATCTCAACTTCCTTTCAAAAATCTCCTCCTACTAATTACTCAATTTTTTACTGCAATCTTCTCTCATCTACCACTTTTCAAAAGAGACTTTTTAATTAAAAATTGAGTAACATTATGTCAAAATCATGACCTGACACATTTTAAATTATCTTTTAACATATTGTACTTTGCTTAACTGATCTTTTCGTTCTTTTCTTTCTTTCTTTTTTCCAACACAATAACTGAAGTTGTCTCAAAATTATGGCCCAACAAAGTTAAACTGATTCTTCATCAATTATGGTTTGCTTGGTTGATCTTTTCTTTCCTTTGTCTCTGTGTGGGCTCAACCCAAAGGCATGTCAAAATTATGGTGCATAA
Source organism: Sequoiadendron giganteum (assembly GCA_007115665.2). Classification (NCBI taxonomy): domain Eukaryota; kingdom Viridiplantae; phylum Streptophyta; class Pinopsida; order Cupressales; family Cupressaceae; genus Sequoiadendron; species Sequoiadendron giganteum. The sequence continues at coordinate 581,481,264 of CM021100.1, read as the reverse complement.
CAGATTTAAGGTATTCTTCATTAGTTATCCTTTGCTTGGCTGATCTTCTTGGCCGATCTCACTTCCTAGTCAGGTGTCCTGTCCATAGTTTTCATTCTCATGGTTTCTAAGTAGAGCTGTTTCTAAGTATTGGTAAGAAATCATCTCCTTGACCTCGCGTATCAGATATTACCCAGAAAAGACAGACTTCAATAATTGCCCTTTTTGGTTTAAACTCTAAAGACAGAAAGTATCGAACTTGAAATGTCCGGAAATATATGTTCAATATATCTAATTCTTCTTAACGCAGGATTATCTGCTTGGTATTTTCATTCCTAGCCAAGGCCGGCCAATGTGTACTGGTCTTTTTAACCTTTTTCCTTTGGTATTATACTAAAAGCCAGATGCTCAGAGCAACTTTCACCTATCTGCATCTCTATTGAATACATACATCCGATTACAGTACATATATCTCACTTACTGTAACAAATTCTATGTAAAGAGCGATTTGCTTTGCCTTTGCCATTGCTGTTGCCTTGAAGCTTGGGAAAAATGTTCAAAGCCATGACCATACCTGATCCGGGTACAGGAAAGTCAGTAAGCCTCTCTGTTCCAATTGTGCAAGAATTGGCATTACAGGATCCCCATACAGTGCCTGAAAAATACGTGGCATCTGAACAGGACAGGCCATCTCTACTTCCCTCTACATGCGAATCTGATTCTATCCCTGTAATTAACATGTCAATTCTACATGACAACCCAAAGGAACTGGAAAAAATTACACTAGCAGCCCAAGAATGGGGATTCTTCCAGGTAAGTCCCACAAGCTTAAACCTTCATAGAGTCTTGATTCACTTCAGTTTGGCTTTAACTTTGTGATTTGCGGTGTTTGTATATACAGGTAATAAATCATGGAATTCCTGGGTCTCTGATGGAAAGAATGAGGACTGTAGTGAAGGGCTTCTTTCAACTTCCAGTAGAAGAGAAACTCAAGTGTGAAATGCAAAATAATCAAGGATATGGCCAGGCATTTGTGGCCTCTGAAGAACAACGCCTTGACTGGGCTGATATCTTGTTCTTGTTCACCCTTCCTGTTGAAGCTAGGAACATGAACCTGTGGCCAACGGCTCCTGCAAATTTCAGGTATAGACCAGAGAACATAAATATTTTTATTTAGTTTCAGGGGAGATCCTCCAAGGCCTAAAAGAAAGAGCCCACAACTTATTTGAAAAATCTACATATGCCACAAATAACAAACACTATGCACCTTCCCACGATCCATGAAAAAGAGTACACAAATGCTAATAATTACATTATATCTTTTTTCCAGTTTGTCTGTCTGCCATTAATACCAAAACTGGCACTACAGGCCATATACATTCTATCAATACTAATATTTTTTAGTGTTCTATTTCTTTTTTTTCATGTGACTTTACTGTTAATTAGTTCTCAAATTCAAATCTTATAATTTCTATGTTCTGTTTATTGATTTCAAGCAAATTCACTGTTAACAATTCATAGTCAATAAATTCACCTTCAACAATTCATCTCCGTAACTTTCCATGAGATGAATTTGTCCGATGAATTGTTGACAGCATAGAACCCTGCATATTGACATTTTGACACCCATTCCAATTTAATGGTGGACAAATTTTGTATTGCAGGGAGACTATTCACGAATATGCTCTTGAGACGAAAATACTTGCAGAGAAGCTTCTAAGTTTGTTAGCACAAGGCGTAGGGATAAACCCTAAATGTTTTGTTGAAAGCTTTGGGGAACTGTATGGGTCTGTAAGGATGAATAACTACCCACCTTGCCCAAGACCAGACCTGGTTTTGGGGTTAAGTCCTCATTCGGATGGAACTGGAATCACCATATTGCTGCAAGATGATGAGTGTCCATGGGAAGCTCTTCAAGTTCGTAAGGGTGAAGAATGGGTTTCTATTCCGTCCATCCCAGATGCTCTTGTTATCAACATCGGAGATCTTCTTGAGGTACTGCCCACTTCAAATTTATGTCATAGATTAGTTTGTATTCAATTTTTTTCTTCCTGTTTTATTTTAGGAAAAGTTAGGAAGGCAATATCAGAGTGTTAGAATAAATAAAATCTAAAATTAATAGTGTTATCTTAAATACATCTTAAAAATATATTTATATTAAAAATAAAATAATTTTAAAAGTAAATATTAAAGAAAATAATATGTTTATAATGGTACACTGTAAATTAAAAGAGGGGTAAAAATTTATTCAATTCAAAAAAGAGCAATACAAAGCAAGGGTATTACACATCATTATCTATCTCCATTAATTGGTCCAATTTTTGTGACAAATCCAGGGGTAATTGGCCCCTCTCTACAATATTTCAATCTTGCAAATGATTAGAAGCCCATTTAGCCAAACAATTTGCAACCCCATTCCATTATTGAGGAATATGACAGAAAGAAATAGAATCCAAGGGAGCACACAAATTAAGAATTTGTTTTAGAATAACAACGAAATGTCAGTTGACATCCTCTAACTGCTCCCTCCGCAACAATGCCACTACCATATGATAATCAGATTCACAAATGATCCATCTCCACCCAAGAGCACAACCACGCTCCACAACACATAAAATGGCAAGAGCCTCCATCACATTGTTAGTATACCAACCCTTATAAACAAACAAACTCAACAATCCCAAAACTAGTCCGCCAAACACCTCCAATACCAACATGGCTAGGATTTCCATGAGAAGAACCATTTGTCTTGATTTTCAACACACCTTGAGGAGGAGGACACCAACGCCCCTCCCTATTTATCTTCCGAAGGGGATGACGACACTTGTTTCTCATGATCTGACCATCACTCTAAGCATCCCACCTCTGAAGACGAAGATTGAGACAAGTGCAATAGACAACCTCTCCTGGATCCACACCCTCATCCAAGTCACACTTAGCCGTAATAGTTTCTCCCAAAGAATGAAGAATCTTCCACCACAAATGTTGGACAACCAGCTTCACATCTTGAAAAGTCTTGTGATTCCTCTCCAGCCAAATAATAAAAGTTTGTCCTAAAGCCCAAGTAACTTGAAGAATAGAGGTCTTAATAGGGGCCTTCCCCCACAGGGCAAAGAACTCCACCAAAGAAGAGACATGTCAGCAAGCCTAGTTCCACACAGCCCACCAAAGGTGCCAAAGCTTCCTAGAAAATGAACATTGGAAGAAGAGATGAGAGACACTCTCTTCACTTTTACAACACAAAACACACATCGAGGGACCCTGGAACCCTCTCTTGCACAAGTTATCCCAAGTAAGACACCGATTTTGGACCATCAGCCATAGAAAAAAATTGTACTTGGGCCAAGAAAATTTATTCCACACATGCTTCCACCAAGGAACTTCAATGTCCCCAAACTCCTGGCTAACCAACTCACCATAACTTGCTGAAACAGAGTACTTACCAGATAAATCACTGTTACTCCAAGCCAGGACATACACTGTAAATATAAAGTGTATTTATTTAATTTTATCTTGGTTAAGGTTTATATAATATTGGTAAGAAATGAATAATATAATTTACAATAGAGAATTTGTATGGTGTAATAATAGTTTATTATTCGTAGTGTTTAAGATTTTTTTTACGAAAAGATCTCTTCATAGAGATAAGTGTTGAGTAATCTAGATATCTCCTAAGTTTTAATATGATTGTTAAACAAAGATTTGAATTAATGATTTTTTTTTTTTACAAATTAAAGTCTTGATATAAAACTTGTACACATTAATATATTACATTATATTTAGAAAAAAGGATAGATAGAATGGCATCACACCCTGAAGTATACCCAATCAACTTTTTTATACCAATTGATATCCATTTTAAATGACACATTCAAAATACTCTCTCTACCTTCATCACACATTGACTTACATAAGAAAATCAGCAATCAATGATTGATCTTAGTGACATTCATTGCTACCCACACATTGATTTTCATGCCACACTTATCTTTCTTTTATCATTATTGTTAGTTCAGTTGTGGGACTTAACTAAGGCTTGAGGTATTATTGAACATCAAACCTAGCACAACAAGGTCCATGGTGCTTTGTAGTGTTGTTAAAACAAGGTAAACTAAGATACAAATGTTAACCATTAAAAATTATTTGCTAATCCAAAGTTTATTAATGCAACATTTGATTATCCATCAATATTATATGGATATAAATAGACATCAACAAATGATAATAAATAAACATGATACTAGATATACATGGAGAAAACCTTGTATAAAAAATCCACCATCAAAGAGAAACATAAGTGTGTAATAACCTTCAAACATGAGTACATATGCAATACACTTTCTCCCTTCAATTTGATTGCATTTTAGTATCCCACATGTATTTGTAAAATATTTATAAAACCTATTGCTCCAATCGCTCATACATGTGTAAATATTAATAGGCACATAAGGTTGTTTCACAATATCACGGGTCAAGAAGAACAATGATAAAAGTATACCCCGAAAAGACTAAAAAGTCCTTTTTTTTTTGGGAGGTGGGTAGTGGGTATAGGATTCCCTTGAACCCCATCCCTTGATGTAGCCTTCAAATTCAACTAGCAAGGCCGACAAGGTGTGGACCCGTTCAGAACCACTTGTTATGTCCATATAATTTCAATTAAGTATCACACAACCCTAACATGTAGTACCACCCATGTTTTCTATGCATTAGATAACACTAGACAAACACTTCTTGTAGGTATCAAAACCATATTTTGAACAAGATCATGGATCTAAAGGTCAATCTATCTAGAAGCTCAAATTCCCATAATTCATTTGTCTTAATCCATATACCTATAACTCATGCTTAGCCATTTCAACAATTTCAATCTCAAATCTGCATGATCATACTCGTTTTTACTCTTTCTGTAGTGTACTCCTTCATGTACACATAAATTGATGTGACTATATTATCTATTGATTCTAATTTCAATTTTATACATATATTTTAGACAAGTGACACAAACTTACTTTAGTGGCTTAGTTTCACTGGCTTTAAAAATTATATTTTTAATCATAATGTATCTATGTATTTTTACTTTGATACCTATGTTCACATAATTTTACACAAGTATCAAAGTGAGGGAGAAACAATAATGTAGAAAATTGCATATCCTAACACTTTTCCCCTCTAATTTTGTTCATTTTTAGGTTCATTTCTTTGATGCATGAGTCCAACACATGATTTGACTAATTTGATGCACTAATTGACCCAAGGTATGATCCATTACTTAGATGTGACACTTTTCCTTATTTAAAGACCTTTGATCCATTTCCTAGTAATGTAATCATCTTAGTGTAATCTTGTCCCATGATTTCAAATTTCAAAGTTGGCATTCATAGGCTTTAATTGTTACTAGTCAACATAGGTACCCAAGTTTCAAATTTCAAGCATCTAGATTCATATATTATCATCCTATGTCATTTTCATATCATAACACATCATTGGATAACATTGGTATATCATACAATCCCCTCCTTTTTATAGTTACATCATAATTCTTTGTAATAATCAACAAAGCAATCAATTTTTTTATACCGAGTGACATCCATTGCCAAAGGAACATGTATTCAAAGTGCAACCATTGGAATTGTCACACATCGGTTTGCATTAAAAAAATCAACAATCAATTATGAATCTCAATGAAATTCACTACTACTCACATCAAAATTCATTGCCACCCTTATTGTTAATTAAGTCATGGGTTTGACTATAGATTGAGGAAGTACTAAACATCAATCCTAGCACAAAAAGTTCCTTGATTCTCTTTGGTACAACCTTTATTAAATTACTTATATCAACTAACAATAGCAAATAATTCTTGTGGGCATCAAACAACCATTTTCACAAAAAAACATGAGCAAAAACTTGTAAGATGATCATATATTTTGGATGGTATAATAGATTTGAAGGTCAAACTCGTATGTGATTTTCATAAAAAAAAAATTTAAATCATAGACCCATAATTCAATATTAGATCTCAACTCTTAATCCTCAATCACAATCAATTTATTTTCTTACAATTTAAATATTTTTTAATAAAATAGAAATCAAAATTAAAAATATTATTTAATATCTCCTGGTAAAATATAATATGGCACTAATTTACTATAAGGCCACTCGTAATTTGTAACTTAGAAGCTTGCATGAGATTGAATAAGTTCTGCTTTCACACTTCTAAGTAGTTGTGTGAAAAGAGAACCTCATAGCCTACACCTTAGCTAAGCTATAAGGTATATACTAGTTTCTAATGGTACATATTTTCTCGAGGTTTTGAATGTTAAAAGCTAAAGGTCACTAGGAAAAAAATTGTCTCCTTTACTAAAACTTTGATCTTAAATTTTATTATTGTTCATTTTTTTCATATAGCATGAATGTTAAAATTAAATAAAACAGGTTAGTAAAAGAAAAATATATATATTTTTTTAGAGGTTTTTATATAAATGTTTCATGTTAGTTTAAAAATATCTTAGTATTACTTTGAAATTTTTATTTTTTTTTAATTTAAAAAAATATATGTTTGTATATTATTATGATAATTTTTATTTATTATTTTTGATATGTTAATATTGTTGTAATGTTTACATAGAAATTAAAATGATAATAATGGATATTGATAGGTAATTAGCAATGGAAGATACAAGAGTGTTGAACATCGTGCAGTGACAAACAAGAGTAAGGGAAGAACGTCAATCGCTACATTTTACAACCCACCCAATGAGATGGAAATCAGACCTATTTTAGAACTTATAGATAATGACCATCCTTGTTTATATAGAAAAATTACAGTTTTAAATTATGCCATGCATTATTTATCTAGCAAACTTGAAGGAAAGAAAGCAATTGATTTTTTAAAAATTTATTAAAATAATTGACTATTAATATTTAGCTACAATGGTTCAATACCAATGCAAAGCCAGAACTTTTATTTAAAGTATTGTACTTCTATTTAATTATGTTATTTTAGTAAAAAAATGTTTTAAATTCAAACATTATACTAGAGTACACTTAGATAAGATTATTGTATGGAAATAAAAAGATTAATAATGGTGTCATTAGAAGGAAACCTATCCAAATTTCATAATTATTTTGTTTACAACTAGTTATTTTGATTTTTGGTTGGTAACATATTTTGATCATATTGAGAGACAATGCATCTAAAATACCAAAATTTAAAAAATGTTCTCTATATTTTTTCCTATTCATGAAATCAAACTAAGGTGTTTACCATGCAAGTTTATAACATAAAGTAAAAAATAAGACACATAACAATCCATGATTAGAATTAAAAAAATATGACATAAATATCATTTTTCAAATATTCCAACATCATATTAGCTACTTACAAGGAACATCTACTACAAAGAGTTGATGTATAACTTGGTAAAACCATTTAATCCAGTTGTATTCAAGTTTGTAATATTAGATTAGAAAAATATTACTATGCCCAATACCATTCATTTACATTTTATATTAGTAAATTGCAGTCTAGGGAACCACTCCCTTTATATTCTAGTAAACTAGAAATTATAAGTGTTCATCAATTTTAGGTTGAAAAATATAAACCCATGTACTTTCAGGAGTAAAGGATAGACTACAAAAACCCCTACATTGTATCTACCTCGTTTCTACTAACATCATTCTAACTTATTAATAGCATCCATATTAGCTTAGGATTTTTAAAATACATATCTATCAATAGTCCTTACTCGTTATCAAAGCTATCTTCAATGAGTGAATTTAACCATGCAATACCTTCATTCACCTTCATTCCCATGGCTTGTTTAAAAAAATGAGGCCTATTACTACTTTTTTCCTTTTGTTGGGTTCATTCTTTGGCAAACCCATGATTATGAAGGGCCTCCATTGAGCGAATATTATATTGTTGTTCAATAATGTTGTCTTGCCTAAAAGCAGGAGACTTGCTCCATAATTTGGATCAATATAATGTCTTCTAAACCTCCTAAGAAATTACTGGGAATTGGAGATTTCACCATTTTCTTGATATTATCTTTATTCTCCTTAAGGTAGAACATGATCATTAAGAACATAGATGAAATATTAATATTTATCATATACCCATGCTTAACTATCTTGAAATCATCCATTGTATTACGTGAAGGATAAGATCATTGGTTATTTTGAACAAACAATTCAATATTTTTTCTATAATAGCTTGTAAAAAGGTCATTTGCCTTTGGCCATTAATCAAACACATATGCACATCCACATATTTGAGGCAACAAGAAAATGAGGGTTATTTTCATCACGAGAAGGGATTTTGAATATCTTGCTTCAACATTAGTGAAATCTTACCACTTTATAATGAGAAGATAACACACTTGTTAGAATAACTATGGTTATCAATTCATGATTAAATTCACTTATGTTTATCAATTTTATCCATCATTTCTAACTTTGATTTTTGTTTGAGATTTGGTCATTGATCAAACTTTGAATTGATTATGCATTCTTCATTCATTTATATAGTTTAGTTTGTAAGAGTATCTACTTATTTTCTGATCTTCTTATACATATGGTTTATGGAGAAAATTCCTACCTTTGCCAGAAGAGCCCATACTTGTTGAAGAGCATTATTTATTTTTCAATTTTGAGACTTCATTTTCATTTTATTTACAATTATCAATGAGTCTCCTTCTATCTCAATTTTATTTCATTCATAAAGATTATAAAATTGAAGCCCAAGAATGGGAGCTTGCACTTCACCTTTGTTGTTGGTTCCTTCTTTTAAGTTTCTTCAAAGTTGCAACTATTAGTTTACCATAATTGTCTCCGCTAATACAACAAAATATCGATGTTCCTAGATTACCTTTTGAGATTCTGTCAAAATTCATTTTAAACCATCTATAATAAGGAATATTCAATTTAGCTTCTTTCCTAAGGTTTGAATAATTAACTTTAACAATCCTATTAAAGGGGGAGGTTTCAATCCTTGTCAATTTATTGTCATTTTGTTATTCCAAAATGTGAATGATTTTCCTTTTAAAGATTACCATAGCATTGTATTATTGACAACCTCAACCATTGTTGTTTCCAATTTATTAAAAAATCTAGACTCAAATAAAGCTTTATCTTGAAATTTTATTTTCTTTCTTCTTTCTAAATCTTCAAAATCAAAATTGATGGGCTAATGATCTATATACTATAGAATATTGATTGTCTCTTAAGAATCGGATAAGATTAAAACATATTACAAAATATCATTAAAGGAAGTGTGATTCTTTATCCCAATCTAGCACACAACCATTGCTAGCATTTTTGTGAGAATTGGTAGCTTAAAAGAAAATGATCTGTTGATTTCTCTTTGTTCTTGCATAGTATACATCTTGTAGGTTTGTTGTATCCCAATTTCTAAAATCTATTCACTGTTAGTAGTTTATTTTGCAACATTTCCCAAGAAAACACTCCTTGTTTTGGACGACACAATTTATTCCAATATATGTATATTGCTATTTCTTTTTATTTTTCCACCAAATATCCAATCTTCACAAAATAATCCCCATTTTTGGATAATCCCCATTTTTGGATAATCCCATCTAATTTTATCTTTTTAATTTGATAGCCATGCCTTTTTTTTTTCTTTTGAGATCTCTATTAAAACTAAAATTTATGAAACTAATAAATCTAATATTCTCAAATATTTTCATTCATGTTCTGTTAATCTTTTTCCAATCACTAGAATCATATGATTAGCTACTTTCCCTCCCTTAAAATTTATGATAAAATAGGTTTAATGTTGTTGAAATCATAAGTTATTCCACGAGTCTTCCCAACAGTTGGCTCTTCTACTATTTCATATTTCCCATGTGAGATGTTTAGTTATTATAGGTTTGCAAGTTAGCATAAAGTTATAGATGTTTGATCCCTTAAGATGAACTTTTAATAGTTAGAGTTTAATTGGATTATATGAATCCATATATATTTATTTTTCATACTTTCAACCCATTTAGGTTTGGATTTGAGTATCTTTTTCAAACCAAATTTTTGCATTTCTTGATCTAGTTTCATGTAAGATTTTGATGGAATTTTTTGATAAGAAAATAAAAAGATTGGAATAATTGATATATATATTTTTTACATTAGAATTTTCCCTCCCATGATAACCATCTTTTCCATGAAGCCATTTTTTTCACATGATATTCTAGTAATGGATCCCATAATTTGGTCGAACACTATCCTTCAAACAATGGGATTCCAAGATATTTACTTGTGAGTTTTCCCATCTTAAAATTTATTTTCTAATTTGGTAAGTGTTAATTTCTTATCTAGAAGCCTTTATATACTTTAATATTTTCCATATGATTTTAGCCTCACTTTCTTTATCCACTCCAAAAAAAAAAGAGAGTATCATTTGTAAATTATTAATGAGAAGAATATTTATTTCTTTGGTTATTGAAATCCCTTTTCATTCTTCTTTAGAAAATACTTCTTTTATGGACCTTCCCAGAGTATTGACCACTAGTATAAGCAAAAAGGTGGATATTGGATATCCTTGACACAAACCTCTTGAAGTTTTAAAGAAACCTTATGAGATATCTTGGACTGGATATAAGGCTAAAAATCCAATTTAACCATGATTTGCAAAAACCAAACTTCTCCATTACTTTCAATAAGAATCTCAAGGAGGTCTACTTTATCATAAAATTTTTAATATCTAACTTTAGAATCATATTTTTCTTTTTAGTAGTATTTATTGAATGTAAATTTTCTTGAGCTATTATCACATCGTCCAATATAGAACATCTAGGAATAAGACCACAAGTTGTTTTTTTTTTTATAACTATTTATGATAATAAAATTTCAATCTATTTTTTATAGTGTTGAAAATGATCTTGTAGATTATATTGCATAGAGATATTGATTGAAAGTCTTCGAAGGTAGATATTTCTTCCTTCTTAGGGCTAATAGCTATGGCCTTTTAGAAGGGTTCCTTTATTTCTTGATTCTTTAGCTACTAACCATATGCATTTTCCTACAATATTCTAATATTTGTGAAAGAAGCTCGTTGAGAAGCTATCTAGTCTAGAAGCTTTATCTAGATGTAGTTGTGTGATAGCATATTTTATTTTATCCCTAGTAAATGGGTTTGATCCTCATTTAACAATTTAGGTATGTTTTTCATAATGTTTTTTTGATATCTCAAATTTAACTTTTATTATTTAGAATATTTTTGAAGAATATTTCTTTTGTCCTCCTCAATTATATAATCAATTTCTAATTTTATCCTTGTGGTTCTATTATGCATTCTTTGATTTTTTGTAAAATTATGGATTTTTTTAATGTTTTATCCCCATCTTTAAGACATGTTTCTCTTATTTTTGTCTCCAAAATCCTCTTTTTTTGATAAATTTTTTGAATATCGATTCATTAAGTCTTTTTTTCTTTTTTAATAACTTTTTTTATTCATTCAATTTTGTATTACCTCATCACTTTAAATTTTCAATCTTTCTTCCAATGTTTCTTTCTCTACAAAGATGTTCTTAAAATGGAATTTGTTCCATTTATTGAGACATTCTTTTACATATTATAGTCTGGTGAATAATATGAAAATTTTGATTTTTTTTGGTAATTTTTCTATACCCATAATTTTTTCATTTTTCATATTTATGATAAAATTTTTATCTGTCATCCACATGTTTTTAAATTTGATAGGGCATCTTTCTATCTTTTGTTCTAATTTTAAGAAGAGTTGAATTGGATAATGATCTAATCCCATGATACGAATAATTTTAGACTCACATGATTTTGGGAGTGTATTCCAATCTCCACTACACATGAATCTATCTATAGCAATATTGCTAAAGCCCGATCTTTCATTATTCCAAGTGACTAGTCCATTCTTTAGTTGTATATCTTGAATATTTGTATTAGTAGTGAATTTAATGAAGTCTATTTGAGCTTGAATTTTATTTTTGACTTCCCTATTTTAATCCTCATCCTTTAATACAACAATGAATTCTCCACTAATTATCACAAATTCTTGTGGAATGGATTTGATAATTAATGTGATATCTTCCTAAAAATTTATCTTTTGTATGCATACAACTAGTACATATATATTAATCAAGAAGAAATAAAATTTAGTAAATAAAATAGTAATTTGACTTACCTTCCGATGTTGATCTTGGCTAATGAGTTCCATATTACTTGTCGATAGTCTCCATATGGCAGCCAAACCTATTGATGAACTAGTTGATTCAACGAAGTGTCTTTTTCATTTTTTTATTTATTAACCATTATTTTAGTTTCTTTCTTACATAATTTTGTTTCTTATAAAATAAATATATTATAATATGAGACATCCATATGATTCTTGGGGTATGCACGTATGGAAAAGGGGAAAAAGGGGGTCAAAAGTGGACACTTCTTTTTAAAATCAGTAAAGATTGATCTTAGATGAGAAATCAAAGATAGCCACACTCATAATTTGAAGATATGACAAGAATAAGATTTTTGGTGCTTGGAATCTAGTTTTTAAACTAATTTTATTTGTAAATAATGAATATTAAGAGGTTTAAATAGGGGGAATACACAAAGTTCTCTTGTTTTGTTTACAAAAATATAACATAGTGTTTGGTGTGCTCCCCCTAAAATGTTGATTTCTTTTAGTATTTCACAAACCACTTTAGTGGAAAAATAGCTAACATCATGTATTTTATGCATATTTTAAATTTTCTAATTGTCTAATCAATATATTATTTTTTATTAATTTTCAAAGTGGACACAATTTGAAAAATGAAAAGTCAAGTGTGTCCACCCCCTAGTTTTTTAAAAATTAATAATTTTTTTGAACGTGTATAAAATAGAATATAAAATGCAAAATATAATTAGTTTCAAATTTGGATGAATGTATAAAAAATAACACAAAAAATTCCATACATAGGTTTTTGAAAAAAAAAAACACTAACAAAAGAAATTGACGACCGAAACCTAAACATATTAAAAATGTAGAAAAAATAATATGGCTAGAAAAGTAAGAGAGAGATTGATATTATTGTGGCGTTTTTTAGATCAACATTAAATGATGTGCAAACTTGATGGAGAGTATGTTCAACATTTAGGTGTTTCTCTATATTTTACAGAAAACATGCCTTTGGACATTGACATGTTTGTTCAACCCTTTGGATTGGATGCCCAAGGAAGATACAACCCTAAGGGTTTAAAATATCCAAGGCAAGATATCGTGTGATCATGTTATAACTTTATCACACTTGAAAAACATAAAATAGTGCTATCACCTTACCTAGCCTTCGCCACCGCTATGTGCCCATCATTCTAGTAATCCCTTGTCATATTCATGTGTTACCTTATGATCACTAGATTTCATCTATCCACTTTCTCTACAATATTTTTTAGGGATGCATACCAATTTTTATAATGGTAGATCATAATGGAAAATCATCTCCCACATAGTTTCTTTCATGCTCATTTTTAGGCTACCCCATCCCTTTAACCAAGTTAAAACTTACCTCCACCATACCACAACCTGCCAGTTGTATCTTCCTCCTCATCAAATTTTTTAAGCAAACATGAAGAGTATAGGACATGTGATGTGAATGAATTATCTATTTAGGAACCTACCACATTGATGTCTTCTTTTCCATATTCATTAGAGGATGACATTTTTAGTTAGTTTTGTGAGATCATAAATATATTTTCCATTTAATGTCCATATCATTCTTTCATTCCTACCATCATACACATTTAACCCATTTCATATCCCATAGCCCTAACTTTCACACCTCCTTCTATATTATACCACCTCCCTCCATATTGCATCCTATACACACACCCTTATAAGAAACATTTCCTTCCTCATTATTAAACAATTCTCTTATTCATGTTGCTACTAAACACTTTGTACCTACTTCATTTCTTGTGGTCAAACCCTAGACACCTCCCATTTCACCCTATGTTCCAGTATTCCATCCTAATACCATCACATTAACCTCTAATAGTTTACCCTATGTTTCATTATCCCATCTTATCTCATCCCATTAATCTCTACTAGTCCATCCTATGTTATACTCTCATCCCACTACCCTCTTGTATTTCACCCTTGTTCCATTATATCCTCTTAGTCTTGTCCCATTATCCCTTCTATATTATATCACCTCCCTATTGGCAACACAAGGGCAAACAACTGAGAGGGGGGGTGAATCATTTGTCACATAATTTCAAACTTATTAAACTTATTAACCTTTATTCTGAGATCTGATTAATAACAGTGAAAGCATGAATCAACAACACATCAAAAACACACATAACACCAAGATTTTTGCGTGGAAACCCTATTAGGGGAAAAACCACGGTGGAGGTTAATCCACAAGTTATACCCTTTTAAAAGTATAAGAAGAATATATGAGGAATGCACATGCATTCAGGCACACTACCTAGAGTCACTGCTCAAAGGAAGACTCACTGTCTTACAAAAAACATTCAGATTAAATAATCTAAAGAATTTGAACTAATAAAGTAGCATCTGCTAATGCCTGAGTACAGTTTTGGTTAAACACATGAACACTTCTTCACTTTATTTCACTCTTCTTCACACTCTGCTCTGCCTTCGAATGATCTAAACCTTTTTCGCACATATCACTCGCACACTTTGCATTTCACATATATCTCAAATGAAGAAACAATCACTTATATATATCCGCAACAATAAATTACATTGCTTCATGTTGGCTTCAACAAAATAATAGAATGAATGCAAACTGTTGGCCCAAAACAATAAAGATTATCAATGCGCATCAACCAAGGTCAGCCACAACATAGTAGAGATCCAAAATAATGTTCTCGAACAAAAAACACCTTCAAAGATTCTTCCTCAAAGATCCACAACACGCTTCAAACACCTTGTCGGCCATGAACATGAAAAACATGCACATGCAAGAGAAAATCTCGGATCATGAGCACAATGATCAATGTGAACATGCAACACAGATAGAACATGATCTAGAAACATCCATGAACACCGCAGTAACATACGCAACAACTCAGATTATCAAATACACATTATCTTCTTCCATGAACACCATTTGCAATAACAGAATAGTTGTTAGAACACAAAAACTTATAACTTGCTCAAATCTTCATGTGCACCTCTGAAACTTTTGGAGTAGAAACTAAATAGGCTTGAAAACAAACCCTTTAATCCGCAACATCTCACTATCAACATACTGAACTTTCTACCATACTGATCTTCACTACTTCACAAACAACCTATAACATATTTTATTATAATTTTCTCAATATCCTCGACATATAAAGTCTTAAAGACATTTATGCTAATAATTTTGACATCAATGACAACCACATATCAGCAATTCAACCACAACATCCAACACTCCCTCCATAAATATTCATCCTATACACATACCCTTACAAGAAACTTGTACTTCCACTTATTATTGACCAACTCTCTTCTCCATTACTACTATACACCTCAAATTCCTACTTAATCTCATATATTCAAACCATAAACACCTCTTAATTCACCATATTTTATATTATTCCCTCCTAATCCCATCCCATTAACCTCTAATAGTTCACCTTGTATTCTATTATCTTGATGCAGGAGCATCCAGGCAAATGTGCAATCAACATCTCCAAAAAATGATTATTTTGGGAGATTGGTAATATTTCATGAAAAATTTTCTTACAGACAT
Source organism: Sequoiadendron giganteum (assembly GCA_007115665.2). NCBI lineage: Eukaryota > Viridiplantae > Streptophyta > Pinopsida > Cupressales > Cupressaceae > Sequoiadendron > Sequoiadendron giganteum. The sequence goes on along the minus strand of CM021100.1, from coordinate 581,465,554 downwards.
AATTTAGACTCCATTTTGAATTTAATAACAGACATTTCAAATTCAAATTGTTAAAGTTTATGAAGAATTAAGCATTCCCCAACTTCAGCTACTGATTTGGTGAAGTTTTAAAATTTCACAAACTGTGAAGTTTGAGATAGAGTGGCTTGGTGGGAAGTTTGATAATATTGATACTCTTGCCTTTGTAAATTTTTGGAAGAATTCAAGCTCCTGGTAAGAAGTTACATTAAAAACTCAGTTTTGATTTCGTGCATCGACAACAGGTTGAAGTTAATGGTTTACATTAGCACTGGCAATGTTCTTTTAAGGTTTTGGCATATTATTTTTGACTCTCTCAAACTGAAATAATATGGACTCTATCTTACCTTATTGTGCTTTGTGATCATTGAGAAATATTGTTGATGTTAATAGTTTTATTGAAGACATGGGGAATAAAATAAATAATTTATGGCACAAGAAATTGAGAGGATGGGGAGTCTAAAACAAACATTGAGTCCATAAAATAAAGAGGGACACCATGAGTGATGGGAAAGGTAGGGGACATGACTGAAGGAGACGGGGAGGCATGAAAGGAAAGAAGGATTATGCAGAACTCCCAAATAGTTGTGATATGGAGATGGAAGATTGAGCCTACATAGGAGAAAGGTCCATAGCAACCAAAGGGAGTCAAATTGGAGGGAGGCACCAGAATACATTTGCAAATTAAGTCATAAATGCATTGAATGTAAGAGAGGGCCACACTAGTTGAGATAATATGGAAGAAGTGGGATGTTTGGGCGTGGTTGAAGGAGACTGGGCACGACAGTGAGAAGGTAGGATACCTCCTACGCCACCTAATAGAGATGAGTTGACATATTAATTATCAAGAATGATTAAAGCCTTTCCATGGGGAAAAGAGAGATTGTATAGTCGAGGAAACTGCTTGGAGAAGAGGACACAAGTATAGACTAAGAATATTTAGCAGACCGCACAAGGGAGATGAAGGCAATGGAAGGAGTAAGTTACAAACAAGACAAAGATAAGAGGTTCACAATCTAAAGGTAGGTCATGGATTTTGATAGAAGACTGGAGCCATTTGAAGAGGTGGCATAGAAGGTAGAGAATGTACGACTAGAGTAGGGGCATTGAATCACCAAGTAATCTACATCTAAGAGTCATGTAAAGGTAGATAAACCTTTATAATGACATAGCAATGTTTCCTGAAAGTGCAAGGTTGCGATTGAGGTAAGATCAAAGCAAAATACAGAGAGTGTGCTCTTTAAAGGTGTGCCATATGAGATTGGTGTAGAAATTTGGATTGCAATGTAAGTGTTTCCTAAATATAGAAGTCAATGTGGTGTGAAGGCATAGTGATGAGAGGATAGAGAACAAGCTGAGATAGGAAGAAGAGGAATACAGACGGGTGATAAAATTTCCCAAATATTTTAAATGTATGTTTACATGAAATCTGAATGGCAATTGTTTGGAAATATTGAGGTCCCTTGGTGGAAGCAAGTCTGGCATAAGTTGGCTTGGCCTAAGTCCAATTTCTTCATGTGGTTAGTGGCTCAGAACAGGTGTCTTACCTGGGATAATCTTTGCAAGTGCGGATTCCAAGGTCCCTCAAGATGTGTGTTATGTTTTAATTCGGAAGAAAGTGTCTCTCATCTCTTCTTCCAATGCCCTTATGCTAGGGAGATCTGGCATTTTTGGTGGGGGGTGTGGAATACACACTGCTGACATGTTTGCTCGTTAGCTGAGTTTGTAGATCGTTGGGGCAGGGCCCCTGTTTCTACTTCCTTTCTTCAAGCTGCCTGGGGGATTGGCCCTTCCTTCATTATTTGGAATCTTTGGTTGGAGAGGAATTGTTGGGTTTTTCAGGATATGTTATTGGTGGCCCCTCGTCTGTGGCAAAAAATTCTGCATTCCTTAGGTGAAATTGTTGCTGTTAAGTGTGATTCGTCTATTTCAGTGGCCCCTTGTGATGTTAATTGTTTTAATCATCTTTATCTTCCTCCTCCGCAACAACAACCCAGGCACAACAGATGTCGTCATCCTACCCCAAAGGTGAATAGGGAGGGAGGATGGTCCCCTCCTCCTCAGGGGGTCCTCAAGCTTAATATTGATGGTTCTTCTCGTGGCAACCCTGGTCATGCTGGTATTGGTGGGGTTGGTCGGGATAGCTTTGGAGATGTTCAGTTTATCTTCTCGGTGTATAAGGGTTTTCATTCTAATAATCTTATGGAGGCTCAGGCAATCCTTTTGGTGGTGAAGCGTGGAAGTCAATTGGGGTGGCGCAGGCTCATTTGTGAATCAGATTCCCAGGTTGTTGTGAACCTGTTGAATAGGAGAAATTTAGATGATGTTAGCTGGCAGTTGGCTCTGATTGTGGAAGAGATTCTCAACCTTTGTACTTCTCTGGAGTTTGTTACTTTTTCTCATATTCCAAGAGAATGGAATGGTGTTGCAGATGGTTTGGCTAAATGGGCTTCAGACCACCTTCAAGACTGGAATGTGCTGGATCGGGGTCAATTACCCCCTAGTTTGTCTCAACAGTTGGACCACTTGGTGGATCTGGATAGGGCTGTGTAACGGCCTTGCTTTGTTCTTTTCCTTGGTTTAATAAAGTTTTTACCCCTCTTTTATTTAAATCTGAATGAATGAATAATATTTGTTTTGCTTTCAAATTTGAATGCAAGTTGAAGTGGTAGTGAATATGATGTGTAATTTTGAATAAATTTAAATCGACACATGTACTTGTTGATTTTGGATTTTATCATCTATGCAAACTTTCGTAATCTGTGTTTTGAAGTTTAGGTGAGAAATTGGAAGAGTGATGGTATTTCTTCATCAAAAGGTACCAAAGCCAAAGGTTCTGAGAATGTGGACAGACCACCAACTGTGAAGCAGTCTACACCAAGACTTGTGGATGGAGAGGGAAGTGAGAATAATTTGTGGGTGCATAAGAAGATCATCAAACGTGAGGCAACTTATGATAGAACCAGTGGATTTAGAAAGCGTGATTGAAGAGCTCAAATGAATCGTTGTAGGTGTGTGAAGTCCTGAGCGGCTGAGAGCTAGAAAGTGAAACGATATTATTGTGGTAGTGATATATTAAAATAGATTAAGTGGGTTCTTCATGAGGATTGAGATATGAAAGTAAGATAGAGCAAGCAATGCAACGTGGAGGTTGCAAGGGTGAGTTTCAATGGAGACGTGCCGTGAGGAAGACATGGAGAGAGGAAGAAGAATTATTTGGTGGAGGAGGTTAGGCTATCAATGATGGAGTTTTTTGTAGATTGTTTTCAATCTTGAAGGGTGATTCTATAGCCCAACTCCACCTTTGTAAGCCCATGCTCACAAATTTCTTACCTAGTGTGTTTGATGCAAGAGCATCCGGGTGAACGTGCAATCAACATCACCAAAAAAATGACTATTTTAGGAGATCGGTAAGATTTCATGACTGAAAAACCTTCTTATGAGTAGAATTTAGACTCCATTCTTAATTTAATAGGAGACTTTTCAAATTCAAATTGTTAATGGTTATGAAGAATTAAGCTTTTCCCAGCTTCGGCTGGTGATTTGGAAAAGTTTTAAAATTTCACAAACTGTGAAGTTTGAGATAAAGTGCCTTGGTGAGAAGTTTGATAATGTTGATATGCTTGCCTCTTTAAATTTATGAAAGAATTCAAGCTCCTGGTAAGAAGTTACATTAAAAACTTAGTTTTAGTTTCATGCATCGACAACATGCTGAAGTTTATGGTTTACATTGGCACTAGCAATGTTCTTAAGGCTTTTGCATATTATTTTTGACTCTCTTAAACTGAAATAATATGGAATTTGTCTTACCTTATCTTGCTTCACAATCATCGAGAAACATTATTGATGTTAATAGTTTTATTGAAGACATGGGGAATAAAATAAAGAATTTATGGCATGAGAAGTTGAAAGGATGGGGAATCAAAAACAAACATGGAGTCCATAAAATAAAGAGGGATTCCATGAGTGGCGGGGAAAGTAGGGGACACGGATAAAGGAGACAAGGAGACGTGAAAGGAAAGAAGGATTATGTAGAACTCCCAAACAACCATGATATGGAGATGGAAGATTGAGCCTGCATAGGAGAAAGATCCCTGCGTAACCAAAGGGAGTCAAGTTCGAGGGAGGCACTAGAATAAATTTGAAAATTAAGTCATAAATGTATTGAATGTAAGAGAGGCTCGTGCTAGTTGAGATAAGAAGGAATAAGTCGGATGTTTGGGTGGTGGTTGAAGGAGTCTGGGCACGACAGTGAGAAGGTAGGATAACTCCTATGCCACCTAATAGAGCTGAGTTGATATATTAATTATCAAGCATGATTAAAGCCTTGCCATGGGGAAAAGAGAGGTCATGTAGCCAAGGAAACCATTCAGAGAAGAGGAGGATGCAGGTACAAACTAAGAAGATTTAGCAAGTCACACAAGGGAGAGGAAGGTGATGGAAGGAGTAAGTTACAGACAAGACAAAGATAAGAGGTTTGCGGTATGAAGGTAGGTTGTGGCTTTTGATAGAAGACTAGAGGATTTTGAAGGGGTGGCACAAAAGGAAAAGAAGGTGCTAATAGAGGAGGGGCATTGAATCACCAAGGAATTTGCATCTAAGAATCACGTAAAGGTAGATAAACCTTTAAAATGCCATAGCAATGTTTCTTGAAAGTAAAAGGTTGTGGTTGAGGTAAGATCAAAGCAGAATACAGAGAGTGTGTTCTTTAAAGGTGTGCCATATGAAATTGGTGTAGAAATTTGGACTTCAATGAAAGTGTTTCCTAAAGATAGAAGTCAATTTGGTGTGAAGGAATAGCAATGAGAGGATATAGAACAAGTCGAGATAGGAAGACGAGGAATGCAAAGGGGTGATAAAGTTGCCCAAGTATTTTAAAATGTATGTTTACATGAAATCTGAATGAATGAATATATTTGTTTTGTTTTAAAATTTGAATGTAAGTTGAAGCGGTAGTGAATTAATGATGTGCAATTTTGAATTGAATTAAATCGACACATGTAATTATTGATTTCAGAGTTTATCATCTATGCAAACTTTTGTAATCTATATTTTGTAATTTGGGTGATAAATTGGAAGAGTGAAGGTCTTTCTTCATCATATCCCATCTTGACCCATCCCATTAACCTCTACTAGTCAATCATATATTCCATTATCCCCTTATATTCCTATTCCATTACCCTCTCTTATTTCACCCTATGCTCTACTATCCCCTCTTGATCTTGTCCCATTATTTTCTCCTAATTCATCTTATGTTCCATTATTTTCTCATCTCATCCCATTTTCCTCTAATAGTTCATGCTATGTTATGTGATCCCCTATTGGTGCATCCCATTAATCTCTACTAGTCCATCCTATGTTTCATTATCCCCTTTTGATCCCATCCCATTGTATCCTATGTTCCACTTTTCAACCTAACTAGTCCTATCCATCTAATATATCAATTAGAACCTTTACAAACTTAACCCTATCAACCATCTTTCATCTATTTCCTAATAAGTTCCACACACTCATCATTCAACCATAAGAGTGAAGTTCATGACAACTTGGATAACCTTAGTATAAATAATTACCAAGATTACTGTAATGCTAAGGAAAAACAAAAGACAAAGAAAGTTAAGCAATTCTATATGCAATAAACTCTAAATCTATCGTATGCTAACAACAAAGAACAATGGAAACTAAAAAAAACATATATAAACAAAAAGATCTCACCGAACATCTATATAATTCCATGAATAACCTCGATGGCACTTCTCCATTTTGTCGTTGTATAATAATTGCCCTCAGATTTCTCTTAAGTATGCAAATATAGCCTATATATAATGATTTAGCAAAATATCGAAGATTCTTGAATAAGCTTCCTAAAAGTATAAAGATTTCAGGAGGAGGATTAATGACGAAGGTCAGGCCAATTTATAGAAAATTGGTTTTCGAATGATCGGCTCACATTCAAAAGACAGATCAACGATTGAGATTAATGAATGCCATGCGATAGAGATTCAGTATTAGTAATAACGCGAGTGAAAAAGTCTGCATGATGGAGATTAAATTAAATAATAATTTAATCTGGTGTTGAGACTGTTCAAAATTCGGAAGAATAAAGTTTGCATGTGAAGGATAAAGATTGAAATAGAAGAAACTTTGTGTTTGAATGCATGAATAAATTATCAGGAGATAACTTACTGATTTAATTAAATTTTGACTTAAGTGGTAAATGATTAATCATATAACTAAGTGATTATCTAATCACAGAGGAATATGCTAAAAATAATTATTTTTATGAATTAAATGATTATTTAATTCAACATTTGAAATTTGGGGATTAAATTAAATAAATACAGATTTATTTAATTGAGTGTCGAAAAGATGATAGAATAATTAAATAATTCGAAATGATATTTAATTATAGTCGAAAATGTGATGAGGGTAAATTAGATAATAATTTATTTAATTTTTAGAAAAATGATTAATTAATTAGTGACGTAATTAAATAAATAACATGTATTTAATTAATCAAGATTGAATAGAGGTAATAACGATTTAATTAAATAAAGTTATTTAATTAATGGAGAATAGGTGACCTTAGAAAATAATTAAATAGTTAACATTATTTAATAATGACAATGAAGATGAGAATTAATTAATTAAATAATTAAATTTATTTAATTAATAAAGGTTTGAATGTAGAAGATATAGATAACTGACTGATTAAGACAAAAAGTTTGTTTGTTAGAAACAATCAAATATTAAATCACCAGATAATTGAATGATTAAATTAGATCTAGAGATAAGTGCTAAATAACTAATTAGATAACTAAACGATTATCTAATTATAGAAGAATATGATATAGATTTTAAAAAATTATGAATTAAATAATTATTTAATTCAACATTCATGATTTTGGAATTAAATTAAATAAATAAAGATATATTTAATTAAATGGAGAAAAGGCTAAAGAATAATTAAATAATTTTAGATGATTATTTAATATAGACGAAAATGTCACATGAATTTATTAAATAATTTAAATGATTATTTAATAGAAAATAGATTTAATTAGCGGCGTAATTAAATAAATAATATTTATTTAATTAATCAAGAAAGAATAAAGGTAAGAATAAATTAATTAAATAATTAAAGTTATTTAATTAATAGAGAACAAATCACTTTAGAAAATAATTAAATAGTTAATATTATTTAATTAATAGAAATGAAGATGAACGAATTATGAAGAAGTTAAGGGTTGCATGCCTAGGATGATTTTTAGTGTCTACAGTTTGCCCCTTTTTGATACAATGTCATTTTGGCATTGTGTCAAAGAAAATTTATCATAAATATGTCCCATTGAAAGTGAGAATGACGAGGAGGTAGTGGTATGCCCCCTTGAGAGGATAGACGGGTTCGAAACACAAGTGTGCTCTCGACATGGATGAGAGAACTAGAAGATGAAGGACAAAAGGGTAGAGGGACATAGATAAGGGTGGTGAAGATGCATAAAAGAAGAAATATTAGAGCGAAAAAGATGAGTAGTAGAATAGAAGACATGGATGATAACATGGAAGATATGGATGTTAAAAGAATCTCAGAATATTCAATACTTTTCCAAATCATAAAAGGTCTTGCATGAATCATCATTGGGCATTAAATGACACAAATAGATAATAAACACCATTATATGAGATAGACCAAGGTGTACAAAGTCATCCACTTGCTAAAACAAACAGTCACAAACAAGGAGTGTCCTGACTCATACTAAGGGAAAATTTTCCCTAGTCTTTTTGTCAAGACAAACCACAGACAACAATCAAAAGAAAAAGACAAAGTCAGGATACATTATTGCTCCTCTAAATCTTTCATGGGACATCCTCAAGAAAGCTAGTAACCTAACTTGAAAACCAAGTTTAAAAGACGGTCGGTAGATAACGGTCGACAAATAGCAGTCAAAGAAAAAGAGTCATGAGACATCCTTGCTTCTTTAAATCCTTCATGGGACATCCTTGAGAAGGCTAGTAACCAAACTCAAAGACAAAGACAAATAAAAAGATAAGACAAAACAAGCCATAAAGTCAATAGCCAGTAAGAATATTTGCCAAAATTTGATCTGTTGTTGTTTGTTTGATAAGATGATTGTTTGATAAAGCCCAATTTCAGGGATGACACATATTGTATAAGATGTTGAGTCTGGTTTCAGTGTTGTGACTATTTGTGTAAGGCATGACGAAGCTTGGTTTCAAAAAGACACGTACTGTATAAGACGTTGAGTCTGATGTCGTTGATGCGACAAGCTGTATAAGGCTATAATGATTATGTGCCTAAATGATAATGTATGTTGTCAAGAAGGACACATCTTCTATAAGACATAAGTTGATTTTTTGGCAATTTGTTTGATTTGACTTGATGACATTGTTGACTTGTTTGTCTTGTTGATGTGTGACTTGTCTTGACGTTTTGACCATTGTTTGTGTGTGATGACATTGTATGACTTATATTGACTAACATGATATACCCTAAAGGACTGACCTAGTGCAGCCTCGAGGGCTCATCGATTGTGGCCTTGCCTACGTTATACAAGCAGAGACCTCGTATTTCGACTAGACTGTGACTGACATAACTGACTGACAAAGATTTTCTGAAGTTGATGATATCTGATGTGTGTGTTTGTGAATGTGATAAATCCTAGTGGACTGACCTAGTGTGGCCTCGCGGGCTCATCAATTCATGGCCTTTCCTACGTTATACACACAAAGACCTCATAGTTCGACACAACCAATGCTTTTGACATGTACAAAGAAAAAGTCATGATTTTATGTGTGTGATACATGACAAACCTAGGAAGACAGACCTAATGCCTCAGGGGCACATCATTAGATGGCCTTGCCTATGTCCAGTCATAGAGGCAACGTAGTTTGACTATGTCTATGACTGACTTGACACAACTGACTCTAACTCTGTTTTTGGGATTTTTGACATGTTTTGATTTTTTGTCTTTTTGGGGTTTTATGATGTTTTTTGGATTTTTTAAGGATATTTTGTGATGTTGGAACAGCTAGTGGAAGGTCCAAATGACATAGGTCGAGGATTTGCCTCTATTCGGGTATAAGACCAATAGGATGGAGTGGGGAGGCGAAGTGGACTTGATGTCAATCATTCCAAATTATGGAAAGGACAACCATTTAATATGGACGATAGTGGAAAAGTCTGATTGGAATGATGGTATATGAAGGAGCGAAGTCAACTACACATGGCACTTGTTTTCTAGGTTTTCACCATGGTACTTATCCAAAGCGCCATCGAAGTGGTTTTCACTATTGGACGAATTATTTCTCTTTACTATTTTATTGATTTTTTCAAAAAAATTGGTGTTACAAAGATGCCTGTTTGCCAGGTTTTCATCAAGGTAACATTTTTTTGTTTATTATTTTATTTTGTATTTTGTATTTTTTATGATTAAGACAAAATCTCTCAGAAGCTATGCATAGAACCTCTTCAAGTGAAGACTATTGATTGGTCATGATAGTGGTTCTCCTTCAGGGGTAGAGAGTTGATACACTCCTGATCCAAAGGATTTTGCAACAATATAAGGCCCTAACCAGTTTGGTTCAAACTTGCCTGGTTTTTCTCTTTGAGCTTGATTCTTTGGGTTCTCCATTAAGACCAAGTCACCAATGTCAAAATGTCGATTCAAAACTTTCTTGTTATAGCTGTGATGAAGATGGTTTTTATATGCTTGAAGATGATCTAGTGCCTTTTGTCTTCGTTCGTCTAGGAATTCTAACTCATGTAGTCTTGATACACAGTACTCTTCATCATCAATATGACCTTTCAAAGATACCCTTAGGGACGGAATTTTGACCTCAATAGGTAAGATAGCTTCAGAATCGAATACCAAGGAGTATGGAGTGGTGTCGGTGGGAGTACGGATGCTTGTGTGGTAATCCCATAAGGTAGGATTAAGTTGTAAATGCCAGTCATGACCAACGTCATTGCCAGTCTTTTTGAGGATTCTGATGATTGTTTTGTTAGAGGCCTCAGCTTGGTCATTACCTTGTGGATAATATGGATTGGAAAAGTGATGTTGGATATGGAACTCTTCACAGAGATGGCAGAATTCTTGGTTTTTGAATGGGCGGCCATTATTTGTGATAATAGATTGAGGAACAACATACCAACAAATTATGTAATTTAGGATAAACTTGAAAATTTGTGTGTTGGTAGTATAGGTCATAGGAATAACCTCGATCCACTTGGTGAAGTATTCGTTTGCGGTTATGATGAACTTATGGCCATTGGAAGATGGAGGATGTATCTTACCTATGATATCAAGTCCCCATTGGGAAAAAGGCCATGGTGAAGTTATCGGTTGGAGCTCTTGTGCTGGCGCATGTATCAAGTCTCCATGTACCTGGCACTGTCGACATTTCTTGACAAAGATATATGAGTCTTTTTCCATGGTAGGCCAATAATAGCCTAGTCACATAATCTTCTTGGCTAAGGTAGGACCGCTAGAATGGGATCCACATATACCCTTGTGTATCGCACGTAAGGTTTCTTGTGCTTCTTCAGCATCAAGACATCTCAACAAGGTATTGTCTAAGGCACGTCTATAAAAGGTATCTCTGATAATGGTATATTTGGAAAACTTATGGATAAATATCCTATGTTGGTTGTGTGATAGGTCTAGGGTAGGATTTGGGCATGAAGATAGTCATATGTGTCCTTGTACCATGGGGAAGTGAGACCAATAAGTTCACACACCATCACAGAATTTGGGACGTCATAGGTAGGGACCAAAAGTTGTTCTACCAAAAAATCAAATTTAGGCATGTTACTAGGTATATCCAATCATGCCCCAATAGTTTCCATAGCATTTGTTGCCCTGTTCTGAATGCGGGGTATTTGTTGAAAGCTAATGTTATCAAAATATTGCTTAAAAATGTCTGCCATGCGCTTGTATGGGGCAAGTTTCTCATCTTTAGTTTTGTATTCGTCATTGACTTGTTGGACTACCAGCTGAGAGTCTCCATAAACTTGTAAATGCTTAATCTTCCATTGGACTGCCATTTTTAGTCTGGTTACAAGGGCCTCATATTTTGCTATGTTGTTTGTACATGGAAAGGAAATCCTAAATGACTTAGGAATATGTCACCTTGGGGTGTAACAAATAGTATGTCTGCTCTTGAACCATGATTTGTGTGGGACCCGTCAAAGTATAACTTCCATGTGGTTCTTTTGTCAACGGTGAAGATGAACTCATCAAGAAAATCTGCCACTAGAGGATGCTCGGCCTTAAGTGGTGCATCTGCCAACGAATCAACAATAAGTTTCCCTTTTATAGCTTTTCTTTCTACATATTGGATGTCATATTCACTAAGTATCATTACCCATTTAGCCAATCAACCTGTTAGTGTTGCTTTACTTAGGAGATATTTCAAAGGATCTATCTTGGCGACCAACATGGTTTCGTGGTTTAGCATGTAGTGCCTAAGGTTTTGAGTAGCAAAAACTATTGCAAGACAAGCATGTTCTATGTGACTGTAGTTTAGCTCATATCCCACCAAAGTATGGTTGATATAGTACATTGTTCTTTCATGACCTTCAACATTATTTTGGGCAAGTAAGGCTCCTAGTATTGATTGGGTTGCTGAAATATAGAGTATCAAAGGTCATGTATATGTAGGTGGCATTAACATAGGTGGTGTAAGTAGGTAATCCTTGATCTTTTGAAAAGCTTCTTGGTATTTTTTTGTCCATACAAATGGTACCCCCTTTTTGAGTAAGTGTTGGAATGGATGTATCTTGTATGCTAACTGTACTATGAAGTGTTTGATATATTTTAGTCTCCCTTGTAATGTTCTTAGCTGACTAATGTTGGCTGGTGGAGGCATGTCCATTATATCATTTACTTTTGTTGGGTCTACTTCAATGCCTCGTCTAGAAATGATGTATCCTAGAAGTTTTCTTGATTGAACACCAAAGACACATTTTTTTGGATTTAGCCTTACTTTGTATGCTTCTAGTCTTTGAAATATCTTCTCTAGGACTTTCAAGTGATCATCTCTTGTCAATGATTTGGCTATCAGATCGTCTACATAGTCTTCCATGAGAGTATGTACAAGTTCATGGAATATAGTTGTCATGGCACGTTGGTATGTAGCTCCAACATTTTGATATCAAAAGGCATGGAATTCCAACAATATGTTCCCCATGGACATTTCAAAGTTGTCTTATGTTGGTCCTTAGGTGTGATTTTGATTTGATTATATCCAAAGAACCCATCCATGAGGGATAGCATCTCATATCCTGCTATGAGGTCCACTATCCTGTCAATGTTTGGCAAAGGGAAGTCATCCTTAGGACATGCCTTTTTTATATCTTTGAAGTTTGTATAAATGTATATGCACCCAGATGGTTTCATTACTAGCACAAGATTAGAAATACATTCGGCATAGTCTATTGATCTGATAAAGCCGACATCGAATAGTTTCTTAAGTTCAGCTTTGACTAGCAAAGCAATTTGTGGGTGAATTTTCCTTAACTTCTGCTTGGCGGGCTTAACACCTGGTTGTAATGGTAGATGATAAAATATAAGGTCAGGATCCAGCCTAGGCATGTCAGCTTATGACCATGCAAAATTGATATGTCTTTTTGTAAAGAAGTCACAAAGCTTTGGTCGCTTTGTCTCTATCAAAGATGTTGCAAAGTAGATTACCCGAGGATTATCTTCAGTGTTTATGTTTATCCCAACAGATTCTTCCACTAACATTGGTGAATTTTCCTTAGCAACTAGGAGAATGCTCAAACCTCCATCCTTGGGTGCTTTAGAGAGGTTTTCACCCTTGGATGCGTCCTTTATTTTTATTGTTTCATCGTCCAAAGGTGCCTTTCGGTTTTCACCTAGGGACTTGTCATTATCATTGTTTTCATTTCTTTTTGTTTTTGTTTTCACTTTTGCGACTGGAGGTGTGAATAGACTCCCCAAAATATGTTATGTTATCCAATTCTATGGTAAATCCAACGTTGTCATCACCACTAGGTATTTCGTCCCATGGTCCCATGAACTCAACTATTGCTTCATTGTTCTCAAATATGTCTAAGTATGTGTCTTGTTGATCCCAATCGATAAGTTGGGGATATACGAGGGGCATGTCATCATCGAAGTTATCAAATTTTGAGGTTGACATGGTGAGGATAGATTGGTTGACATGGTCACAAAATTTTTGGACTAACTCCTTTTTGTTTTTTTTCCTAGGGACAAGTAGAATTTAAGGTGGGACCACTGTAAGGGCTAGGTCATCAGAAGATGGTTTGTTAGGTGCCCAAGAGGTAGGATCAAGGTTTTCCCAATAATAAATCTTAAGCCATTCTTCTTTTGTCAAGGAATTTTGAGGATGAGAGTCAGATGGATTTGGAGAGGGATTTAGCATTTGGTCAAGCTCCCCAAATAACTTATCTAGGTCCATTATGCTAGTGGAGGAAAGGGGATCCCATTCATATTTTTTTGAGTTAGGGGAGTCATAGTAGAATGGGTCAGATGGTTCATGGGATATCTTTATGTATTCAAAAGCACTTACTTCCTCTTTTGATGGTGTCGAGGTACTAGGAATGCCAATCCTAATTGGTTGAAATCCTAGCCCTAGGCCTTTTGGTCATTGAAAGACAATGATTGGTTCAGTCCTTCAATTCTGATGTAGTCCCAACCCACTATGTCTGTCATATCCTTTCTTTCGCATTATCATGAATCCTTTTCCATATTGATCTTTGGATATTTGAATGGATGGTGGAGGGTTTTTAATGTCTTCATTATATAACCAAGAGGTCACATCTTCCTGATCCATAGCTTCTTTACTTAACTCTCCCAATTTTGTGAAATTCATTGTAGGAGGGACATGTATTGTAACAATGGATTGTCTCCTATCTACTATGGATAAACCGTATGACTTAGGAGGAACCAGCTGGCTGACACAATAGGATGATTTCATGTGATATTCTCCATAGCCCTTATCTTGGATCTCAATCTTAGGAGTGGAATATGGTGGTTGTGATGCAATGGACTTGGAAAGAGTTGATGGATCAATGTACATGGATAAAGTGGAGGATGAAGCCTCCTGATTGACGGGCACCTGTCGTTGTGGTATTTTGTGTAGGCTTGTGCAATATTGGAAAGGATCTGGATCACCATCGATTGTGATCTCGGTGCCATTGTATGGGAATTTAAGACACTAATGATAGGTGGAAGATACGAATTTCATAGTATGTATCCAAGGTCTACCCAATAATAGATTATAGGGAAGGATGAGATAGAAGACTTGGAAACTAGTGTCCATAACCGTAGGGCCAATCCTGAAAGGGAGTGTTACCAATCCTTTGGATGATCTATCCTCATCATCGTTTGCATTAATGACTATAATCTTAGTGGTGTCCACACATTCTTCTGAGAAACCTAATGCCTTAATTCAAGGTGCAAAGATTCAACCCTACTCCTTCATCTACCAAGACTCATCTGACTTTGGTTTGACGAACAAGAACTTCAAGGTGTAATGGGTCGTTATGGTTGGTCTTCTCAATTGAATAATCCTGCTGAGAGAAGGTAGCATGATGTGAATTTGTTAAGTATCCTACCATCTCTTCGAAATGATTGACATCTAAGTTGGTGGGGACAGTTGTGCTTTGTAAGGCTTTGTCTAGAATGATTCAACGATCAGGTGATAGGGTTCACCAATGTAACGCTAGAAGGAAAAACATAAGACAAAGAAATTTAAGAAATTCTAGATGCAATAAACTCTAAATCTATCCTACGCTAACAACAAAGAACAATGGAAACTAAAAAAAGCATATATAAACAAAAAGATCTCACCGAACATCTGTATAATTCCACGAATAACCTCGATTGCACTTCTCCATTTTTCCGTTGTATAATAATTTCCCTCAAATTTCTCTTAAGTATACAAATATGGCCTATTGATAATGATTTAGCAAAATATAAAAGATTCTTGAATAAGCTTCCTAAAAGTATAAATATTTTGGGATGAGGATTAATGACGAAGGTCAAGTCAATTTATAGATAATTGGTTTTTGAATGATCAGCTCAGATTCAAAAGACAGATCGATGATTGAGATTAATGAATTCCATGTGATAGAGATTTAGTATTAGTAATAACATGAGTGAAAATTTTTGCATGATGGAGATTAAATTAAATAATAATTTAATCTGGTGTTGAGACTATTCGAAATTCAAAAGAATAAAGTTTGCATGTGAAGGATAAAGATTGAAATAGAATAATCTTTGTGTTCAAATGCACGAATGAATTATTTAATTATTAATAATTTGTACACAGAAGAATAAGACTAACTGATTAAACCAGAAAGTATGTTCGTTAGTAACAACCAGCTAATAAATCAGGAGATAACTGACTGATTTAATTAAATTTTGACTTAAGTGATAAATGATTAATTAGATAACTGGGTAAGTGCACAAAGATGGTTCCCAAAAAGGGGACTTAAGTGGAAAGCTTTTTCCTAAAATCAGGAAATACTGACATTGGATGTGAAATTAAGGATACTTACACTCAAAATTTTGAGATGGAACAAAAAGAAGGATTCAAGTGCTCTGAGTCTACTTTCTAAACTACTAATTTATTTCGAAAATGGTTGAGATTAAGGGGTTCAAATGAGGGACGTACACAAATTGGTGTTGTTTTTGTCAGAAAAACATAACATAGCAACACTTGTACAACCCTCGTACGGTGAACTTTCTTTTAGTATTTTTATAATTGCAATGATCAGAAGTCAGCTAACAGTATGTAGTTGATGCACGATTTTTCTGATAATTTTTTAATGAATATTTTATTTTTTACTAGTTTTCGAAGTGGACATTTTTTGAAAAACAGAATTTTGGCCGTGCTACCCCTACAAATTTTGGAAACTAATTGATTTTTTTTTTTAAATTTAAAAATTTGTAGAATGGAGTCTAGTTTCTGAAAATGTAATTTATTTGAAAAATCGATGAACGGTTAATTTATAATGAAAAAAATACCAAACACTGCTTTTTGGAAAAAAAAAGACATACAGATAAAATAAATTATGGATGAAAGGCTTAACATTTTCATAAAGTGAAAAAAATTACATTGTTGGATAGCTAAGAGAGAACCCAACATTACCCATGTGTTCGATTTTTTTGATATTGAACCATGTGCAATCCTGACGGTGAGCACGAACTCGATTACGAGAAATATGGTAGAATTATTAAAAACACGTCTCCAGTCGTTGGGAATGCCCTCCAAGCCTGGTTGGTATTCCAAGGAAAATACCAAGCCTAAGGCTCGGGAATTCCCAAAGCAAGATATAACGCGAGCGCCTTATAATGCGCTTGCATTATATCTCACTTTTCACATGATTTTTTCTTCTACGACAAACATGTCAACTAAGACATAACACAAGCACATTATAACGCGCTCGCGTTATGTCTTCCTTTATGTTAAATGCCAATATATTGAATGTATGCTGATATATTTGTGTGTTTGTATGTACATGTATGCTTGTATGCCATGTATGTATGTATCAATGCATATATATTGTATGTATGCCTCTATGTATGTATGTATGCTTGTATGGATGTAAGATTATATGTACATATACATATTATTCTTTTATGTATCCATTTATGTATGTCTTTAGATGGAGGGATAATTTAGAGAGAGAGAGTCTAGAGAGATGGAGAGGAGGTGGAAGTGAGAGTTTAAGAGAGAGGGAGTGGGAGAGAAGGGGTTGGAGTGAGAGGGACTTAGCTAGGTAGGGTGGGAGGGATAGAGGGAGGGGGAGA